>JAAGNO010006797.1:27964-57954 GCA_033439905.1 Ceryle rudis
AGAACAAAATCTGTATCTCCTTTGATAAGAGCCTCAGATTTT
Source organism: Ceryle rudis (assembly GCA_033439905.1). Taxonomy (NCBI): domain Eukaryota; kingdom Metazoa; phylum Chordata; class Aves; order Coraciiformes; family Cerylidae; genus Ceryle; species Ceryle rudis. Next base: position 28,007 of record JAAGNO010006797.1, read on the forward strand.
ATTTATTTATTTATTTATTTATTTTTTAAAAAAAAGGTACAGCAATAGAATGAAGAATTTGAAATTAGGCTAACATATATTAGACACTGAAAGGAGTAAAATAAGTGATGAGTCAGCAGAAAAGTAAAAGAGTGGTCAATAAGGATAATCTTACACAGGTCTTCATTTAAGTCATTAAAATATTAACCAGTAGATAATAATTTTATGATCTGCACTTCTGAAAAGTTGACTCTTGCTATATGTTTATGAATTTCTGTCCTGAGATTTTAGGGATTTGAACTTTTTTTTATTATTATTAATAGAAGAGAAAATCAATATGTAAAAAGGAAAGCCAAATCTTATATTGTTTTCTGGGAGATACAGCATAACATGTTGACTTGTACCATTTTCACAAATGACTATATTATATGTCCACAGACACAGTACCTTCATTTTCTTTTCATCTAGGAAGGCGACTTCCTCAGAAAAATATCTAAGAATTATTTTCCTCTTTTTTCTCAATACTGATCACTTCTAGGAAATTGTAATGTATTTTTGTTTGCAATATAACTATATACTTGAGAGAATACTGAGAGGGAGATACAATAATAAACTTCAGATGCATAAAAAGTATCTGCAAAGGAGAAGGTCATAAACTGTTCTTCTCATCCATGGATAAGAACAAATCAATTACACTTGGGGGAATATCGATAATGCTTTAGGAAAACCTAACAGAGAGAACTGTCAGCACTGCACCAGGTTGCTTAGAGAAGTTATGGAAGCTCCAGCACTGGAATTTTAAAGAATAAGCTCAATGTGTGAGACAAACTTTCATGAAAGCTCAAGAACTGTATTTGCTCCGCATTGTCCTTTAGCTGAATGAAGGCAGGTGACTTCCCTCTAGATCTTCATACCATTTTAGTAATAAATGTGCAGAAAGATTCAGTATGGATGTAACTTAGAAATACATCATACCCTCTCCACACTTAGATTGCATAGAATTTCATATAGTGCATCTTTGAGTGATCAAGGGAGGTTGTTTTATAAGGTCTTTTTTCCCAAAGGTGGAGGTCACAGTGGCCCAGTCTAAAGTGTCACTTGTAAGTCAGAGGTGTAATTGTTCACAGTTCCCTCCTGCTGTCCTTAATATATACCCAACACAAACCTGATCCTTGCAACGATGTAAGTACAGAAATGTCAGGAGAACACGTGCTGCTTACACATAGGAGTGAGCAGTGGCTGGAGTGTGGAGTGTGTGTCATACATGTGCTGCAAACTCATGCATGGCGGGTGGCCTCATGTTATTTCTGGGGGAGAAACACACAAAGCCTCCATGGCAGTAAAATATCAAACCAGAAATGGGAATTTTGGAGGTAACTTCTCTAGAACAGCTCAGGATTGATCAACATACTGCCATGTTTTCCAGATAAGGTTCGGTGATAGCAGTGTTCCACAAAATGCAGCATACCCCAGTACATGGCTTACAGCTCAAGAAAGTTGAAGACTAGGACTCAAACAGTTCCACTTGTTCTCTTGTTTATAATGCTTGACGTTAGCAGACATAAATTAATGAGGTGCACTGTCTGGGCCTGTATTGTTAGGAAATAAGAACAACTGAACCAAATTAAATTGAAAAAGGCAAAAGAAGTGGGAAGGAGAAGGAAATCTTTTAATGTGGGTCCAGGGGAAGAAGGTAAGGTAAGCCAGCGTAGTTAACATCTCAGCAATATGATCAGAGGACCAGGAATAGGTGAAAACTAAGTGAACAACTTTTTTGAACCAAACCTGTGTTTTCTTTGCACTGCTGAATTGTCACATGAAGTTTAAAAAGCAACTATTAGCTCTTCTTACTGATTAGACACTTATTGGATGTTTTGGACTACAGTAATTTTTTTAAAAGCTGTTTTTCTCTAATACCTATGTGACTGACATCCAAATGCTGTGGAATGTGAGGTCCTCCTGTCCTTCACAGGGTTAGGGTCAGAATGTGCTAAAAGCTTGGTCTGGACGTCTCTGAACTGGAGGCTCACTGTTGTGGAGTAGATGGCTTAACAGAGCTGGGGTGTAGCAAGCAGACCTGGCTCTGATCATTTTCTGATGCTTGCTACCTTTCCACATGAGTATGTGAAGAGAAAATAACACTGGCTACATTGTGAGTTCCAGAGAGAAAGCAAAAGGAAGACTTTGCTTCTCTAGCCTGTGCAGTCTTTCCCTTTAGTCGCTTTATTTATGTCTACAGAAGAGTTCTACTGCATCTCTTACAGGCTCATTGTATCGTGTCTGCAGACATTAAAAATGTGAAAGTCGCACTAGCAGAGATCTGTCCATTGCTACCTCATTGCTATTTTCTTCCAAATTTTGGATGCCTCTATGCTTTGAAAATTACACATACTGCTTTAAGGCCTTTTTCATTCAACTTGAAAAAAAAAGGAATAGAGGGTAACTTTATATAAACGCTACTTAAAAGAATTAAACCTCAATGGAGCAGCAGTTGTATGGAAGAAATAAAGCTCTTTTGGCAGATTATTAAATGCCAGCTATATTCACGGTTGATTAGTACTATACTGTATAGTGCAGGTGTTTGTTACACCTGTGTGCAAAAATTCCCAGGGTTCAGTGTCAGCCTTTTGGGCTGATGTCACTGATGACATGGTGAAATGGCCTAGTGTTAATATTCTGAAACGTAACGTCAAGCAATGGTAGGCTTATGGGGAATAGTGTCATCTTCAAAACTAGTGGAATTGTCTTCTTTCTACGTTATTTTGTTTGGTTGTGTTTCTTTGTTTTCAGTTTGTGAAGGGTAGCTGTGGCTGCAGCTCATACCCTTAAACCCTAACAGGCTCTTTAGCAGTTTTGATGCTGGGCAAATCTAATGAGCAGTGATCACTAGAATTTTGAGATGAAAGTAGGGAAGCTGTTACATGTGCTTATTTTGTGCATTAATGGTAAGTACAGCTGCTAAGAGACTGTTTCAGTGACTAGGAAAAGTGCATTCAAGTATTTCGTTATTAAAAGGTCTCAAATTATTCACATATAATACTATTGAATTTCATAAAGTAGCTGTGGTAATAATCAACAGCACAAAGAAAGAAATGTTCAAATACTTCAAATTATACTATTTTTTACAGAAGGCTTTCCCTTAAGTAATTAAGTCTCACTGAACTTTTAAAAGATAGCTGAATATGTAAGATTATTTCCAGTTTACAGAGTAAGAGACAGGGATTACAGATTCCCATCTCTGAAGAAGTTATTGGCAAGAGCTTTCTGAGCCCAGGCAGCGAGCTTATGTTATCTTTCATTTATTTCTCTTTTCTAACCACTACACAGCAGTTCTCTCTTCCAGTTCATTTCAGCTTCAGACAGAACTACTAACACATGCTGATGAGTTTTTAATGAAGCATTTTTGTAGTTTGCTTTCTACATTTTAAAAGTGTCTGGCATTTTTATATGTTGTGGCATAATATTAAATCAATAAGACTTTACAGATTATATTTGATAAAAGGATCTTACCTCACAGGGCTTAAAAATTTTATTAGTGTTTATAGTATAGGTTTGAGGTATTTCACATAATGTTTCCCTGGGCAACTGTTAGGAGAGATTTAAATGTTTAACATATGTGGCTGTGCGCACTGATATAACACATGATTTTACCATTACTATCTGTATATGTCTCTTTTTTAAAATAATTTCCTTGCTTTTACAAAAGAATGTTTCTTTTGGAAAGGATCCTTGCGGCTGACAGGCTTTGCCTATGAAATACCCCAGAGCAGGAGTCCTTGCTGGATGGGTGGCAAGGTGTAATAAACCTTGAACCTTCTTTTTTGTGCATGGGGTGTGAGGCACAGGGCAGAAGCACACTGTGAACTCCTGCAGGGGTGTTTTATCCAAGATAAATGGCTCTTCAAACCTGGCCATTTTACAGACATGTACACACCTCTTCTGGAAGTATATATCTAACAGGGGCTTCTGCGGGTGTGAGACTGTCAGGAGGGTTTAAGTTTGTGTCTAATGGAGATGAACAGAAGGTGGCAAAGGGATTCAAACATAACTGCTCTCTGCTGGAACTGAAGTGATGTACTTTGCTTCAGTATGTTTTGTATTGTTGTTGGTTTATTTTGGTTTGGGTTTGTTTTTGTTTTTGTTTTTTTTTTTACTGCTGTTCTATATGTTATTCTTTCCATGAAAGAGAGATCCCTAACCTACCTGGTTATTTTTTGTTGTTGTGTTTGTTTGTTTGTTTGTGGGGGTTTTGTTTGTTTGTTTGTTTGTTTTTCTCACTATCCTTTTTCCTATTTTAAAATTATTTAACCTTCTCAGTCTGCTCATTGAATATGCTCTGCACAATAACACATAGTGGTCACCTCTTGGTAATGCCTAATATGCGAAGAAGAGATTTCAATCCATGTTTTAGTGTTATTCATAGACGCAGTTCACCTTTCACTCACAGCAACATGCTGCTCTCAGGAGATGACAAATGTACCTAGGAACTTTTTTCCTTTACTAACCTGTGGTAACTGGAGAACAAGCTCCTGAATTAACTTATCAACAGTGACTATATACTGATTCTTTAACGACTGTGGGAGAATGCCACTGGAAGCTTTAGAAAACTTTGGCTGTGATTGACTCTAAAAAACATCTCTGTCACCTAAAAATTAGACTACCTTTCATATTCTTCATTTAGTGAACCAATGCAATTTTGAAAGGCTGTTTAGTGTGTTAGAGATTCAGAACTTGCTATGTGCTTTACCTGATTAGCCCTCAAGCTCCTCATTTAAAGGATGGAGAAACTGAGGTTGGTAAAAATAATTCACCAGGATCACAAAAGAAGCTCTTGTTCATTTCAGTTAGAGCAACAGTCTGTCTGCTTTCCAACCAGCTGGCTGACTTTACATGTTGATTTCTGTAACAGGTATGGCACAAGTGCAGACTAACCTGTGTGTGGTAAGTCTGTGACAGTCATTTGTCCAAAGTAGCCCTTTCTTTGTGTTTCAGAGGCAGCCCTTCTCCATCAAAATGATCCATAGTGATTTGCTTCTTGCTCATGGGGAATATAGTTGACTTGAAATGAGAAGTTCTTTGGTTTTAATTCTGTTTTTATTTTTCTAACGTGAAAAATATTCAACAATTCAGACCTATGCCTAGGAAAATCCTGTTCCCAGTCATGATGTTTCTTCTTTGTCCAGTGTTGTCTTTTTGAAAGAAACTAAGCCCTTTACAAAAGCAAAACTTAAAACTGTTTGAGTTTTGCATACTAATCTCTGGGTTTGAGACATTTGCTCTCAGGTAAACAAAGCAAAGGACTGAGTCTATCAGCAGACTTTGTATTTTGGAAGTTGTGTGACCAGATCATAGTGAAACATAAGAGCCTCTTCTTTTGTGACAAATTAGTACAGTCTTGATAAATACAGAGCTAAATTAATGCATTGGCTGTGAAGAGAATTGCTTGTATATAAAGAGCTACCTGAGTGATAGCTGGAATATAGGATAGAGAAAGGGCCTCTGATTTATTTTTTTTTTCTTCCAAATATTTGCATTGCAGTGTCTCCTTCTTATTATACTTTCTTTAATGAATCTGGTCTTAAACAATTCTGTTGAATTCCTGCCTGACATAACAGGCTTTTCAAGCAATAGGGGTTTTAGTCTGAAAAGCTCACCTTAAGACATAGTAATTTCAAGCAGCCACATTTAAAGACCCTTATTCTCTTCAGAGCAGGGGTCACATTACATACTAGGCTTTGGGAAAGCAGCAACACCACTGCCAAAACATCTCTTCCCTTAGAGACTTCTCACATATCATGTAGCCTTTTTGCTGTCAAATTCCATTGGAGTGCAAGTAGTTCTCTCCCTGCTGGGGCTGATGTCACTGATCTGAGTGCATTTAGGATGCACATCTCTATCCATTACATTTGAAAACACAGAGATATATATATATATATATACACACACACGCAAACACATGTAAAAAAAGAGTGGATTAAAGGTATTTTTCATCCTAAATAATTTGGGTATCTCTTTCCTTTGATTTAGTCAAATATATGGGAGTAGTTCATAAGTTAGTTGAGCTGGAGCTGCCAAACTTGGCTGTATATCTGAGCAGTCTCAATGGGAAGCCCTTGCAACTGATATTGGCCTCAAGCAGCTGATCATCAGAGCATTTCCTTCCCCTCCCGAAACCAGCAAAATGACCACATCCAGCAGACAGAGCTCTTCTACGTCTATGGTAAACAACTTGGCCAAAATATTTGATCCAAACGCTTTGCAAAACCAAGGGCCTGACAATGAAATGGAATTCCCCCAAGTTCTTCATGTTGCAAGCAGTGATGTCACCACATCTGAAAGTTTTATCATCATGGATATGAAGTTTGCCTCCCTTGAACAGAAAATAGATAAGCTGTTGACTCTGCAAGACAATGTCCTTACGAAGCTTAATAGTGTTTCCCAAGAAATCTGTTGTATTGAAAAAGACATTGAGATTGTAAAGGCAGAAACATCTGAACCTGGATCAAGGATGGAAAGAAACAAAAATCTGAGAAGGCATGAAATGAAGAGGCTTTGCCTTAAAATGGAAAAATGTCTCTCTAATATAAACAGGAATGCAGACTGGCAGGTTAAAAGACTAGATGGACTGGAACAAAGTGTTTCTGGACTACAGAAGCTTGTAAGGCCTCTGGTTGAGAAGGTTAAAGCACTAGTTATTCGTCATTCAAGTGTAAAACGCTATATTCAAAAACATAAACTTTGCAAGGCAGGTGATTATACAAAAGGAGCTGGACATCTTTTTAGGATGCACATTTTGTCGGAGACAACGGCTGATGACCTGCTCAAGAAGAAGAGTGAAAAGGTGAGCCCAGGTTTGTGTTTCATCTCGTCAGGAATCATTGAAGGCTACAGATATGTTCTGTATGTGCTTAGCTTTTTAATTTCATTAACATTTAGGAGAGAACAACCAACATGAAAACCTCTAAAAATGAAAAGTATTAGAACAAACTGAGCAAGTTTCAGTGGAAAAGGTGTAGAATATCTACTGGGTGATAAATACCTTTATTTTTTCTAATTATTTCTTTACAGTTGTAAAACATAACTAGGGGTCACTAACATGGGTGACAAAGGTTTACATGGACTTCAGGAGGTTTGGGTGTCTCCTGGCTATACATTTTACTGTGGTCTTCTCTGGATTTGTAATTATCTGGGTGAATCAAGCTGCAGCAGTCATGTTATATGCAGTGGGGTCTAGAGCTTAGGGAAATTGGTAAAGATCCTTCTTGGGTCAGGGCATGTACATGGGTATATCCTTTATTTGAAAGAACATCTTAAGTGTGCTGTTCCAATCTGGTATTTCTGCTGACGTTGGTAGGGACTTCTAAACTGGGATATGAGGTAGGGTTACTGTAACTGGAGCTGCGGCTTGTGTAAACTTCCTGGGGCAGGGGGGGAATGCCTGTGTCACTATAATGGGAGTTTTGTCATGTTCTTTACAGGTCAGATTAAAAGACCACAAAAACCTCTTGGAAGGCTTCATTGAGTATAATAGGCTCTTGTAAGATAGTCTGACTGTACTTTCTTTGGTAAAGAAGCCCAGTAGCATTAGAAAATTAAGCAATTTCTTCTGACAAAGTATGACAATATTTTGTTAATCAACAATGAATCAAAAATGTTGTCTTTATTATTTTTTATGCTTTGCTTTACTTTTTTTTTTTTTTTTTCTCAAAGTCACATACAGGCTTTATTAATTGATTCATTTAAAGAATAATTCTTGAGTTTGTTTCTCTAAAGTTTTTGAGACAGAAAAACATAATGTGTAGGTTTTACTTGCAATGGTATTCCTTGAAAAAAAGAAGCACCAAATCTTACTTGGACTGGTCTGGTCAGGAAACCAGGTGCTTTTCAACTTAGTTTCTCTTCAGCAGCCCCACTTCTCAGGTAGACAAGAAGCATTTGAGCCATAATAGGAAACTATAAAAATAGTGGTCAGTGCAGAGTAACAGCAGAGTTGAATCTTGTAAAGCTCTGTCAGCTGGACTGGCTGATCTGCCACTATGCAAGGCTATAAAATGTGCATCCTTGTTTCCAGAGCATCATTAACTGAAGGAAAAAGTTGCTGCCCTGCCAAAGGACACCACCACCAAAAGTGGTTTTTACAGGCCCTTCTCAAACATCAGGTTGGACCTGTTTCAATAAAGGAGTTTCAATACACGAGGTTTTCTTGTTTTATACCATTACTTTGAGAGATTACTTATTTTGATCATCTGAGTTTAGGGCATCTTTTACTTCTCAAAGCATCAATGAAAGCATCTGTTTTAAAAGCCACATCATAATGAGACCCATTGGTCATCACTGTAATGCTGTGATCACTGCAGTTTTTGGTAGAACTCTACCTGTCTTGGTGAAATTACATCTTTATCTGAACTATTTCTAAATATAAACTGAAATCGGTCAGGATGTTAATGAACTGGCAGTTCCTGGAGGCTCTAGTACGTGCAAGGCTTTCTTTCCATGCTAGAAATGCAGGGTAAAACAAAGGAGAAGACTATGTGGGCTTTGATGGTTAGTTTGGGGGAAATGGTTGTTGTAGTGGAAGAGGCAGGACAGAGTAGATTGTGCTCCCAGCAGGGCAGAGAGGAGCTGGCGTGGCAGTGATAGAGGTGCCCAATGGAGAGTTCAGAGCTACAAAGGGACTGGAAGTGGAGGGCAGAACGTGATGGCTTGAACATGATGGAAAAAGAGGCAGCCTAGTGACAAGGACTCAAAGAGGCGAGGGGCGAGTGGAGTCTCTATTTTTCCAACAGCAGCTCCATTTGTAATCCTTTCACTGATTCATTTGTGTTTAGGCAGACTCTTGGCAATGTCAGGTAGACTTGGTGGGAGCTTGCCTAGCAAGATGGCTTAGGAAAGGCAGCACGAGCACGTCTGGAATCATGCTGGTGATATTACTACATTGTTAATTTGTTTGCTTTATCAGATAGCATACATATGTTAGCTTGTCGTTTCTCTCTGTGTGTTTGATTTATTAATAAATCATAAAATTATCAAGCTATCCTGTGAACAACAGCTGACTTTACTAAACACTTAGTCATCTTGAGTTTAAGTAAAACCAGACTTGAATTCAGCCTTGCATTAAGAATAATGGCACATGGTGTAATATCCTTCAGCAGAGACTGCTGAACTTGGTCATCAGCTTAGCAGGAGCTACCCCTTCTGTGTGAGGGAGTAGGAACAGCATCTCTGAAGGAGGGAAAACACTGGTCCATGAGACACTGAAGTTTGTTGCTTGTGTTTCTGTATGCCACATATTCAAACTGGGCTTACAAATGAGGTTTAAAATTGTTGTGACAAAAGCAAGAAGAAAAGCAAAGGAATAGAGAAATAGGGAATCTCCTCCTTGCAGAATTTTTACAGCTGAAATGTGGCAACGATACCTGGTGGCATAGCAATGAACAAACCTGCCTGGTTATGGAGAAATTGGTCCTTGTTTCTGTTAACACAATCCTTATCACTGTCTCTAGTCCCTACCTGACAACAGTTTTGAAGAATTCTGACCCTGCAGAACAGCAGGCCACCAAATAGTAAGACCAACACCTCTTTTATCCTGGGTGGACTCCGTACAGCAACACTGAACCACCCTTCAATCACTTTAGACATACACAGTCCTCTTCTGTTCCCTTACGACCGTGAGCAAGGTGATCGATTCACTGAAATTAGTTCTGAAGATCGGTACCTACTTCTGTGCACTTCTGGAGATGGTCAGATGTTTTGGATGATGTACCTATTTGTCATCCAGCCTGAGCAAATGTTACCTCTTAGTTCTAACAGCTGAGCTGTATGACAAATATTTGGCTGTTCCTAGCTTGGTTCTGCAGAATGTTCCAATCATTCTTAATTATAGTTATGGATACATCTGGATCAGGCAGTGGATTGTGTTTACATACTGCTTAATAACCTGCCTTCCCATCCTTCCTCTCCAGAGAGGTGCTGCTCTTTCCTTTATTAATTGTAGGGTTGTGTTTTAATTTTTCCTAACTGGCTCATTTTACAGAAACAGATTAAGCAGGGAGCAGTGGAAAAGGCAGAACAGAAAGGGAAGAAGGGGGAATGGGAGAGAGGTAAAGGGATGATAACCAGCTAGGGTGTGTAACATCTCTTCTGGCTTCAGCAGCAGCTGGAACAGTTTCCAGATCACAGGCTCCACAGGGATGTTTTGTGCTCTTGTGAAATAGAGAGATCGCTCTCCTCTGAAGCAAAATTTCTGCTTTCTTGCCATTTACTGGCATCCTGAAATACGTCCACTGCTTTATACACGAGGTTAGTTTATTTCTGTTTTGGGTTGAAGGTATAATACCGTGTAGCCTGCAGATGCTTTGTGCTTTGTTGGTGCTGTCAAATGTCTCGCAGCAGTTTTCCACTGAGTGCAGTGTGACCCTATCACCACATGGCTGAGAGGAGTAGCTTGTATTATTTGCTATTTAAAGTTATTTTCTCACTACTACCACCTGGGGAAATCAGTAGTTCTACAGTTAAAGGTCTTTGAGGTTTTCCTCAAATTCACCTTTTTAAGTAGTCCATGATAATCTCGTTGCAAAATGCCCCTGTAGCTCTATTTTCAGTCCTATTTCTTTCACTTAAAAAGAAAGGGGGTAAAATAATACTTCATTTATTTCCTTGATATTAAACAGTTTAGAGTTTCTATACTATTAACCTGCAAATCTTCATCTTCAGCTGCTGTTCTGCTTGGGAATGCTCCTCTTCCCCTCAGGACTGATACCTTTACCTGAATATGTTCTTGGTAGAGGTATTCCAGTTCCTGAGTGACCTGTAATAGAGTTATAGTTCTTTGATGTTCTTCTGTCCATAAAACTGGTATGTTTTCCCCAGATGACATTTTCATCTTTGCGCTATTTTCTCCCTTACTTACAGCCATAGGAGGTTTTTCATACCCTTCCAATCAGAATGCTGTTTAATTCTGCTTTCATTTAGCCTCGGAACTTGCTGTCTGCTCTGCAATGTTCCCTGGATAGGATCCTGCCCTGGGCACTGTTGTGGTTTTGCTCTCTCTACAGCTCTGAGGAATGTGTGAAATCAAAGCAGGCACAGCTGATTTCTAAATAACTGCATACCGGCTTGGATGACTTACGGGCATGACATTAACACCTGTGTGTTACAGTGACTGTTACAGGAATCTGTTACAAAACTAGGGAGGCCTCATGATGAAGATGAACAGATAACCAGTAAGTGCAGGAGATCAGAACAGGGTAGGTCATCAGAGAGTGGTCCTGTAAAAGCAGAAGGTTCCTTAAAGAGGTGAGACAATGGTAGGAGAGATTTGCTCAGGCAAAAGGCCTTTGCCCACTGCAGTCATCTAAAAGCCACCTTTTTTAATCAGCTATCCTAGCCATTTAGTGGGTTTTTGAGGATTCCTCTCAGTCCCTATCAGGGGCCAGATCCATCTGCCAGTAGTAAGGGTACCATGTTGAATGCCTCCTCTGGTGGGAGAGTGTCATGGCAATTCAGTGTGGGGTCTTCATCACGCTGACTTGATGACAAGGGTAGCTACTCTGGAATGCAATTAATTTGGTGCCATCCTGGCAGCACCCTGGGTTTTGTGTGCAGGTGCACCAGTGAGGCAGTGATGGCTGCCTTGGAGGAAAAAAAAAAAAAAAGATACCTGTGACATGAGTTTGGTTTATACAAAAGGATGATTTCTGTATCTAATTCAAGGAGCTTTATGAAGATTGTGGAAAAACCAAAGCCTTTGCCTTAAGGTGACAGCAGTTTGTGTAGTGTAGCAAAAACTAACAACATGGAAACAGATGTACTGCCTGCCAGTAAAAGCAGAATTCCCATGTGGACATTTTATATCATTTATACGTTTGTATTGGAAATACATTCACTGAATATTTTACGTTGCGGGGGAGGAAAAAAGGGTATGTATTGAAAAGGAACACAAAAGGGAAGGAGAGGGTGGATTCCAGCTTTGGAAGACAGCACAGGAGGCATCAGAATGCATGCTCTTGCCCCAGGATCTCTGTCATATGTGATGCGTTACTGGGAGCATCCACAGGAATGTGCTCAGGTGGCAAAGCCCATGGCTGGAATGAATTTGTTGTAAAGCTCAAGTAACTTAGTCATGTTGATAAATGGATGGTGATGAGGTCACGCACAAAACCAGGGTATCTTGCCATGGTAAAATTCTGCAAAGTATGTTAAAAGCATGAGAAAGAGACACTGAGTAAGATGTGCTTGAGGCATATGCACAGTTTTGTGTCTCAGTATTGTCTGACTGAAGTTGAGAATAATGACATCAAATGAAATGTGATAGGGTGATAAAGGACCTCTAACTTAAAGGTTGGAGCTGCTTTGTGAGGCCATTCATTCAAAAAAAAAATTCAGTCCAAAAAAAAAAAACCAACCAGTTTTATTAGGTGAATAAAAAAAAAATTGAAAGTTAGTTAGGAAAACATTCCAAGGGTAGGACTGCTAAAGTATAAGGAAGGAATTTAACTAAGTAAAGCTCATTAAAAAAGTCAGATGTCCATAAAAAACCACACTAATTTCTTTCTGCATTTGAAATTTCTGTTAAAATATGATATTTGTGTATATAATTGCTTATTGCTTAATTTCTGCAGGTTTCTAAAGTCAATTTAAAGAAATTCCAAAAGTTGGGTTTTTTTCCCATTGGTCTGTACTGAAGTTTCAGCCTCTGGAGTATCTCCCATTATTGTGTTATCCCATGAGCTTTTATTCTGCCTCTACTACTTAGGGTCTAGCAATACTCTATATGAAAGAATATGTCTGGAAAATTTGTTTTTGATGACAAAATACCAACTTGTGTAGGTACAGACACCTTTGCGCGTAGTCAAGTCAGGTGAAGGCATAATTTCTAAGAAATATTGATTTGTAGGATTTTAGAAATTAGATTGGAAAAAATGACCTGTCACCAAAGTTCAGGAATACAAAATACATAAATAACTAAAATCCCATTAGAGATAGGTTTAAAGGTCCCTTTAGAAAGCACTGCTACCAGACTGAAGGAAAAGGAGTGCTATGAAGAGCAGTTGGGTGGGATGGACGTCATTAAACCACCATCTCTTTCAGGTGCAGTTTTCAGGAGACCATGGTGGCTGTGGGTGCTCATGACCTGGAGGCTGTCTGAGCAGCTGGTCCAGCTGCCAAGGGTCAGATGACACTGGGCTCAGGCCCCTGAAAAACTGCAAGAAGGTCTCTGTACCTCTGGTGGCCAGGCTGGGAGGGACACGCTGGCTTCTGTCAGTTCCAGAAGACCTGGTGCAACCCCACTGTTTACAGGGAAGAGATTATGAGCATGAGTTCATGGTTTTACTGACAGGTCAAGATTTGACAAGTTGAAGTCACATGTTGCTACATGTAGCAAAACATGTCGAAAACTGGGATGCTTATGTAGAGACTACTCGTGTCTATAAATAGTCCAATATCTAGTCCTTATATTTGTATTTCTTTTTCTAGGACTATTGACTATTTATTGCAAATAGCTACATTTATTGATTCAGAAAGATACCAGGAAATGTTTCATTTGCATTCTTGCTTGTTTGTTTGGTTTTTTTTAAATTAGTATGAGCTCCTCATCTGCTGTTAAAATGCAAGGGATTAGAAATGATGCTTGAATAAACACTAAAAATTTTTGTATCTTGACCTGGCAGGTCAAGATACTTGGCATCATCCAGTGTTCCTTCCACTAGATGGATTTTGAAAAGCTGGCTTCTGTATTTCACACCTGCAAACTACAGCAATATTTAGTAAGGAAGCGCTGTGTGCCTTGCAGTTAATTCTGAATGCAGACATGAAATCTGGCCCTATGCATCAAAAAACTTGGAGACTGTTTCTCTGGTTATTTGCTCAGCTGACTGTATTTGATCAGAGCTCATGTCCTCAGTGGTACAGTGAGGTTGACATTACAGGAATCCCAGTGCATTCCTAATTGCGGTCACACTGAAGAATGAATGTCAGGCTTTTCCGAATAAGTCAGGCTTTTCCCTACTTCTTTTAGTGCTTTTCACCATTAAAAAAAAAAAAAAAAAAAAAAAAAAAAAAAAAAAAAAAAAAAAAACAAAAAAAAAAAAAAAAAAAACAAACCACGAACCAGAATTAACATTGCTTGATTCCCTGTGATCCTCCTGGAATCATAACATTTTTATTTAAGTTCCATGTGAACAAGACTCCAGTTTATATTTCAAGAGTACTTACCTAGTTGTATTTAGGCCTTTTTCATTTTATGGCTTGCAGCTCTTGGAACCAACTGCATCCCAAATAGTTGTCGGTCTTAGTTCTTATGCTCATATTACAGTTTCTTTGTCCCTTTCAGACCAAGATTTTCTGAACAAGTCCTGCTGAAGTCCTTTCATGCAGTTTCATCCATTTTTTTCTCAGCTCTTTTGCTTCTCATGGAGTTGCCTTTCCCTTGAACTCAGTGTTTATAGGAGATACACATTGCTTTAATTTCATGCCTATTTTCTATATAGGTTGATGAAATTAAACCAAATCAAAAAAAAAAAAAAAAAAAAAAAAGGGGGGGGGGGGAAAGAAAAAAAAAAAAAAAAAAAAATGCAGAGGGGTTACCAAAAAAAATAAAAAAAAAAAAAAAAAAAAAAAAAAAAAAAAAGGGGGGGGGAAAAAAAGAAAAAAAAAAAGCATAAAAAATGCAGAGGGCTTACCAGAACAAATGTGTAGTAATGAGACTGATTCATGCCCAGTGTACAATAAGCAGTGGGACTGCTTGCATGATTAAGACACACAAAATTAATTGCCTGACCCCATACATTTTGTTGAAATACATATTATGCTGCTTCAGGTGGTAGCTCAAAGACCGAAAGTAGTCCCTCTAGAAAATATTTGGAAGTACCTGCATTTTTCATGCCTGTGGATCTATAACTAATAATGATGGTGACAGTTTCATAATGCTGTGAGAGGAAGAAGACAGGTGGAAAAGGAGTACTGAGCAGCAGTAGACACCATGGTTTACTGTGATCACCGGCCTGCTACAAGTCTAGGAGTGGCCAGTGGAAAAAAAAAAACCACTGAGCAAACATCACAGGAATATGAGGAAATAGCCACAAAGGGAGCAAGTAATAGCAGTTTTTATGAGGAGCTGGCTTGGTATAAAGCACCTCTAGATGTCACTGTGACATTGTAAAATGCATGCAAGAGGAAGCTACAAAGCTGACATTCTAGTTTATACATGCCAATTCCTGGGAACTGTTTTGGTCAGCCTGTAATAAATTATTGGATCATAAAAAATGCTGTTACCAGATGTTGATTAGCAGCAAAAAACTTTTTGAAATCTGTCAGTAAGACTGTTACTGAACACTGGAATACTAACTATTTCTAGATTTGGTTTCACCCAGTTTTTAACAGCAAATCTCTTGCTGGGCAACAGCTCATTTCTGGATGTTTTTTTCTTTTAGTCCCTGAGGCTCAATCCTGATCTTTGCTGTGTTTATCCCAACACTGATGTTCATTACAACTGAGATCTTTTCTTTTTCTTTGCACTCGTACCAATCTGATCAGCTTGGTAGTGACTAAAATAAGGACCATCATTTAGAGGAAGAGTGAGTTAGAACACAGAGTGCTTGGACTTGAGAAAAAAAATCAGGCTGCAGTTTCATGAGGGACAAAACAACATGAATGCTGTATGCACTGACTAATACATCAATTGCCTTCTTCACAGGTCATCAAAGAAAAATCACATTTGAATGAGACAGCTACGAAAGAGGAGAAGCCACCAGATTCAGCAGGTTCGAATATATATTTTTTTTTTTTCTGACCTGTTTTGGCTTCGTAAGGGTACAATTGCACAGAAATAGCCATTACTTCCCTGAGCAGCTCCAGCAAAGGTGCTTGGGCTACATGCGTGCTCAGCCTGAAAGAGAATTTTTCAAGCCACATCAACCTACATTTCACATGCCTGTGCACATTATGGCAGACTGCTCAAAAAAGTGCTTTGCGTGAGGAGTTTATTAACCTTGACTTGGGATGATAGTAAATTTGAGCAAGAAAAACATTTCTCATTGCTGTGTCTAAAAAGAAGAGTTTGTAATCCATGATATCAGTGTTTTAAAGTAGTCATCTATTTTTGTCTAAAATTAGACATTTACAGTGACCTTGAAAGTGGGAGAGGAAAGCACATGCCTCATTCAAAATGCTGAGTGTGCAACCCTACTTTAAAATTGTTACTGACTGTCAGAGAATCACTGATAGATTCTTTGGTAATCTGTTTACTTACAGAGGGGGCCATCCAGAAGAGCCCGTCCTGCTTTCAGGAAGAAGAAGTTGATAAGCTCAACAAGGAAAATGTGGAGAGAGAAAGTTCTGTTCTGCTTCAAATGGATCCTCCCAAATTTCATACTGACGGGCCAGAAGAGCAGGGAGAAAGTTTGGCTTTTGAAAGGAGAGGCTCCATTCAGAAATCCTTCCCTCCAGAAAACCAGCAAAAAGAAGATGCTGTTGATGATGTTTGTCAAAGGATAACAAGGCAGAAGATAGACAGTGAATGCCTAGCAGATGAGGAGAGGAAGGAGGAACATCAGGTGTCCAGATATGAAAGACAAGAGGAGAAGGAGAATGAAGGGGAGGGAAATGCTGATAAGAGTGAAAAAGATGTCGAGGAACCACCAGCTCCTTCCCAAAGTGAAGATGAGTCAGGACAAAGCCATGATCAAGAGGAACCAGAGGGAAGGTAAGGTCTGAAGCTCAGGCTGCACATTCTTGAGATAACTATTGTTTAGAAAAATGTCTAGTTCAAGTTTCAAGTCATAGTAGCTAGTTAATATAAATATTGGTGAAAATTCAGTCCAATACAAAAATGTAAAATGAGTTTATCTCTCTGATCTAAGCTCCAAGCTGAAATTAGACCTTTAAAAAAAGACAGGCAGACAATCTACCGTACACAGTACTAGTAGTGTGCTTTGGTTGTTTGCTTGGGAAATAGCTTAGGAAAATGGAATTACATTAGGCTATTCTTCCTCTCTGAGGAGAATTCTCCCATTGTTATGTTTGTATACTGCAGCATCAAATAACCTAGGAGCAAAGTGAGGCCCATGGACCAATTGGGAATAAAGTTACTGAAAAATGTAACAAAATGTAAGCGATAACGCAAAACTGAGAAACTTTACCCAGGCAGTTAAACTGATAAATTTGTTTACTGTAATTCTTTCTTTACTGCATTGATTTATAGCCCTTTAGGCATAAACCAGCTTAAACTCATACCTATGTGAACAGAGTGAAATCCCAATGCTCTCCCATTGCTTTACAGGTGAGATTGATAGCCAAATGTTAAATTTAAAAGAACTCAAGTGAGGATTTCAGTAATGGAGAAACATTTTGCTGTCATGATTAACTTAGGGGTAATTTTTATTTCTCAAAGCGAATATTGAAACGGTTTCTTTTACACCATGAAGCAAAATAACCTAATGTTATTTGATTGATATGTAGGCATTTTTCACCCATGTTTCTAAATTTGCTGTGCTTTAAGTGTACCCTGCTCTAATGCCATGTTTTGTCCTTGCAGGTGTAAAGGCTGCGAAAAAGGTACAGGAAATTATAGTTCAGTTATTGAGCAGACCTGCCAATTTGAGTATAGTGGTAGCAGTAAGCATCGAGTGAATGATGAAGGCGTAATCAAAGATGACAACAAAAAGAGCAGGCTAGATGCAGAAAGTGCTGATGGCACATGTAAAACTAAAAAAAAGCTCTTACAGGAAGTATTCAAAAGGCAAAGCATTTGATTCCACTCGTATTACAGTGATGATCAGAGAGAGACATCCATAGAAGAGAATGATTTCATGATTGTAATTAGTGGGGGAAAAGGGGTGCATGATAGCTCTGATGGGAAGCAGTTTTCATGGGCCGTTTCCCAAGCTAATGGGTAATAACACAGTTCTGTTTGCTTCCATCTTCGAAATCTGTCAGAAATTAGTTGCAACTAATTTGCTTCTGTTACAACTACTCAACTAATACTATCCTCTTTCCCTCTTACTTTAACAACAGAACTAAAACTCCTAAGTGTAGAGTGGTGGGAAAAATTGTATTGTGTGACAAAATGGGTTGACCTCTGGAAGTGCTGAGAACATCTGTTAACACAGAATCTGCAGTGCTCTGTATGTAGCCTGCAAAACCAGCTTGCTTGTATTCATAACACTGCAATCTGAAGCGAGAACAACTGCAGCCTATAAAATAAAGTAGTACAGGTTTTTGTGAAGCCTGACTGATGCTGTTGAACAGTTGGATATAGGGTGCTCAGGAACCAAACTCTGAAGTACTGCTTGCCGGGATGAGGCAGAGGTTTCTGATATAGACCTCCAGCTTGCAATTTTGGTGACTATCCCTGTGTATGGAATGATGGCACATGAGAGGATGGCCTGAAGGATTCGCAGATATATGTGTGTGCATGCATAGGACTTAAAATTAATTTCTTTGCTTTGGGAATGTGGGGGGGAGAAGGGGAGATTGAAAAAGGGAAACATTTATTAAATGTTTGTGCTAGGTTTTGTAGCAGGAAACAGGAGATAATAGTGTACTAAAACTTCAAGCTCCATAACCTGTCCTGAACACTGGCACATTGTTAGGGATGACATTAAGGTTAGCGCATCTCTCTTGGAGCATCTTTGATCTGTAATGGGAGGTTGTTCTTGAATAGGGAGAAATCCCCTCTGGTGTGCAGGGAAAGAAAATCAGAGGGTTTGTCACTGGGAAAATCCTGAAGGCTAAAACTTAGGCATAGTTTTAAAGAGGCACTCTGGCCTCTTTAAACACTTCCTTGCCCAAAGTTTGGTAACATTTAGGAGCTGAGCTTTCAGAAAGACATTTTCTTCTGTGACTTACCTGCTGGTGCCCTTGGAGTTTGTGTTGTTAAGAGTCGAATTCTGCCTTTAGGGTAGAGGTTTTCTTGGCATTTTTTGGGTCTCGGTAACATGCAAAGGCCCATACTTAAGGTCCTGCAATTCAAACTCTGCAGAATCCCAAGTAGGTGGCAAACTTCCAGAAGCCCCAGCTTTTCACAATTCCTTGCCCATGAAATAACTTCCTGACCATATAAGTTATTAACACTGTCAAAAAAAAATATATAGGTACACAGCTGATGTCCTGGAAACATGGACAATCACTTTGAATAAGGACAATCTACTGCTACATAAATGACCTAAATGTTCCTGCCAGCTACATGCTGTCACAGGGGGTTTTTTTGATTGTGTTTTTAATCATTTTCACTGTAGTAATGAACATTTTTTAAATTGCTCAACAAGCCTCATGCAAAAGGGAGCTGGCATTCCAAACAAGAGAGTTCATGTTGAAATGCTGGGCCTTTAGCCCTCCCAACCAGCTGAAGAAGTATTTGTCACCTTGGTCAGCCAAAGGTCACTCTTGGGAATATCAATCAAATGAAAAACAACGTGGATATGAAATTGAAGTTGCAACACCCTGCAAAAAACTCCAAAGAGAAATTAGGCATGCAGGGCTGGTTTCCAGCAGGGATCTTGACATCAGGATGGCAGAATGGTCCAGCATGTGGAGGTCTGCACAACAATACCAGAGACCTGCATTTGTGCCAACACTCCCTGTCTGCTGCAGTGTGATGTTGGGAACCCACCCATTCTCTGTGCACCTCTTTACCTTTTATCTGCTGTCAGTTTTTAAGGACAGATATTCTTTAGAGCAGCATGTGACAGTTACCATGTGTCCTACCACACCAGGTCCTGAGCCATACCGGAAATCACATGTACTGCCTGCCAGGATGAAAGTCCCTCATGTCCACAAGCGCTGTGATCTTTAAAAGCGATGACCATGCTGTGGAGAGTGACAGGTTTTTGTCAGTCAGTAGAGAAGGTGATTCTTCACTGTGAACAGCAAAAGCTGAGAAATTGCCTCTCACAGTTGGGCCTAGAGGAGAGAGCTCAGTCTCTCTTCCAACCCAGCTCAGAGTTATAGTACATACTCACCAACTAACAGTCTCTGAGGGGAAAAAAAAATAAATTAAAAATCAGAGAAAAAGCTGCATTCCCTTCAAACAAATTGCTTAGGCCATTTGTGGACATGAAGCTGCATTGGGTTAGCCTAGTGGTCTTCACTTTGCCTCTTGCTACTGTTGTGCAGAAAATGCTAACTTAATACAGGAGTCCTTGTCTTAGTAGTGTGGCTCCCCAACAGCACCCTGTATTCTGAGCCAAAGCTCCTGGAATAAACTTCTTAAGTAACAGAGAAAGACCAATCTATAAAACTTACAGTAGGTGTATTCAGTTCTTAATGAGCTTATCTGGGGAAAAGAGGGACTAAAATTCAGACAAGCAGTACATGTGACCACTCATATTACTCTCTGTCTGTTTTGTCGTTTGTAGATAATAGTCCTACTCCACCAGCGCCATTTGATCACCGGATTGTCTCAGCCAAAAGGGTGGGGATCAGCAGTTATTACAATGTCAGCGAGGATGAAATCCTGGGAGGGTAAGTCAGGTGCATGCAGTCAACATGAAAGCAAGGCAAAAATTTACAGCCACGCACCCTGGGAGGTGAATGGAAGCAATGTGCCTCACTAGAGCTGAAGTCATGAAAGTCTAAGCTCTGACAGTGTTCTAGAGAGGGATGAAATCAGGAGGCTGATTTTACTGTGTAAGTGAATTTTGGCTTAAGATTTTGAACCAGCAGACTTGGCTTTTCTTTGATACTGTTCTAGGTCAGCCATCTGCCCTCGGGCTTTACAACAGGGCTCGTAGGATGCTGTAATCCTTTATCTCACATAGTAGCCCGCAGGACATAGAGACATGTTGTAGCCTCCTTTCTCTCTGTGGGTCTCATCTGTGAAAACACATACATGTTTTCAGATACATCAGCAGGCTCATCTGACAGGCTGTGTAGTTGCTTGATCTCTCATGATGGCATTGTTTAGGAGAGAATGATATTTGTAATTTCTGATGGCAGCTTGGTCTTGTGTAAGTCTTTGTTTCATCGTGAAATCGTAACCTTACCTTGAGGTGAATGGTGAGATGGATGGGGCTAGATTGTGCATGTGAGTGAGTTGTGATCCTTACAGTGTGTTGACTTCCCTGGAATTAGTTACTGCTTGTTATAAGTGACTATAGTTAATCGTACAAGTGGGGTAATATCAGCTAGAACAGTGTGTGATTTTGGTGTGCCTAAATGAGTAGTAGCAAGTCTAATTTACACAACAAAATAGCAGCAATAGGGCAATTGGAATGGAACCCAGTAGGGAGAGGAATATTTCTGTTGTTTATAACCTAGTTTATATTCAAGGCCAACACCAGTACCACTGGATGATTTTTATTTTTCTTCTCCTTTGCTTCCCTAGAGGGCGATTTGGTCAAGTGTACAAATGTGAAGAGAAAGCAACAGGTCTCAAGCTAGCAGCCAAAATTATAAAAGCAAAAGGTCCTAAACAGAAGGTTGGTAAAGTGTCATATTAGTCTTTTGTTCCCCAATGGATCCCACACTTCTACAGCTGCACAAAAGTCCATGGCCATGTGGCTCACAAGCCATCACACTCGTAGGACCTGATGGATTACCACTGGTTCTAGTTCTATTTTCCTCCAGAATTTCTAGTAACTCATCAAAGCTTTTGGGTTTTCTCTATTTTTTTGTTTTTTTCCTTTTTCTTTCAAATCTTAATTTTTCCAACTTTCTTTTCCCCTCTTTGTGTTTCTTTGGTTTCCTGTTTTTTACTTTCTGCTTTTAATAATATTAGTGTTTTATTTAATGATAAAATATTTGTCAGGCCTGTGACATAGCATACTCCCTCCCAAGCACATTGTAGCCTTTGCTGCAATGACTTGATCTCACTGTGAGGGATGCTGATACTCTTATGAGGCATGATCTGGGCTCCTGACATCAACACAAATACAGATGAGAATAATTAGGCTGGCCTGTTTTTGCAAGCCTCACAGCCACCCAATGCTTACTTTCACAGGAAATACATGCATAGCATCCTTTGTGTAATACTGGTGTCATTAATGGCATTCAAGAGTGGGATTTGTCTCAGCTAACTGGGGTTGCTGAGAAATAGCTGCGGTTAAGCTGATCACTAAGAATCCCCTTACAGTCAGCAGAGAATGATTCAGTCCATCCAAAACTGCATGTCTAAAATAGTTAGCCAGTCTCTCCTCTGATTGCAAAGGGACATTTGGAGGACTGTCCTCAACTTTTCTTACATAGCTTGATTTTGTATACCTACAGCTGGTTGAACCAAGTCCTATTCTGCTCCTCTCTTTACATCCGTGTGAGCCCACCAATTGTCCGTGTGGGCTCTCCCTTTTCCCCACAAATAGTTTATTACTGAAGCAGTCCCCCATTGAGTTCTGAGTTCAGGCTAGTAGCTCCTATAGCATTGGCATCTACTACTGTAGGAGCAATCAAAGGAAAACTGTGTTTGGTTACCACAAGTGAAAACATGAAGATAATGTAGATGTCTGTTACATGTAGCTTTCTTAAGAGAAAGGCTTCTGGAACAATAGTTATGACTCCTTACAGGATGAAGTAAAGAATGAAATCAACGTCATGAACCAGCTAAATCACGTGAACCTCATCCAGCTATATGATGCCTTTGAGTCAAAAAATGACATTGTACTGGTCATGGAATAGTAAGTGTTCTTTTCTTTCCCTTTCTGTCTTTACCGCTTTTTCTAGAATTGTCCATTTCCTTTGTACTTTCTTCTGAAATTAGAAATAGAACTTTCAGGTGGAAAGAACATATGAAAGATGTTCTCGGGAACAACAAAAAAAAGGGAAGAAATTTAAAAGTTTTCCCATGCAGGTATTTACGCATTTTTTACAGTGATGTGCCACATTCCTTGTGCTGTAAAGCCACTGCTCCATTTGAAGATAGAGCTGTGTTATACACCTTCTTTTTACTTTCAAATTTTGTTTTGTGTCAGCTAAGAAACAGACCTCTCAGAATATCTTCAGTTCTGTAGGGCAAATGAGAAGACATCTTACACCAAATTGGAGCCATCAGTAGGTGTTGTCCCTAGTCCTTGTACTGAGTGCCTGAATGGATAAACGTGGTCTTTATGCTGGTTTATCAGGCTAATAAGGCACAAAATAGCTTCCTTAAAGTCAAGTTAAGCAGGTGGTGTCTTAAGGAAGCCCAAAAAGGGGTGTAACTAAAAAATGATTACATAAGTTTGTCTATTCTGGATATTCTTAGTCCTCTGAATTGGGTCTACTGATTACCATATCACAAAAGGTAAATGTCTGTGTAACTATGGATGGGTAAGCTGGAGGCACTCTGAAATGTTGTGAGAAATTGTTGACTTTAGATAGCTTCAAATTGAAATTTTTGATCATATATCCCTTTTAAACTCTGAAGGAGGAAACAGCAGATTTAAGTGGAGATTCTTCAGCATGATATGTTGGTTTTCCATGTGACTTCATTAATTTCACTAATAAAAAATGGTGACTGAAGACAGCATAAGGTTCAAATGTCAAGACTTTTGCACTTATGAATGGATGGGAGACTGGACTCTCAGACCTTGAAGAAGTTCAGACCAGTATGCATCGGAACCCAGTCCTTGGAAAGTTCAGATCAGAGTGCAAGCTCATACTGTAGACTCACCTTACTGAATTTGACTGTGAATGATTAGAATAGTCAGTAGCATAAAGTTTTTATTACTCTAACTGGATGGGATTGGGTTTGGTCTGGGTCACTACTTAATAAAGTTTTTCTCTCATCAGTGTGGAAGGAGGAGAGTTATTTGACCGAATTATTGATGAAAACTACAATTTGACAGAGATGGATACTATCTTGTTCATGAAAAACATCTGTGAGGGAATTCAGTACATGCACCAAATGTACATTCTTCATTTGGATCTCAAGGTAGGGAAATAAGATGCATGTTTTGTACAATGACAGTTGTGGAAATTCTTATTCTTAATGGTAGGCCATTACAGCTTAGCAGATTCCCATGGCAGAAACAATGAAGGGCCTTATTCTGCTTTCCTTAACCCACTGTATATTTACTTTAACCACACCAAGATCAATTAAATTACTGCAGGAGTAAGTAAATAAATCGAAAATTGTGGTTGTATGTTGTCTAGCCTTACAGCGCTTGAATTTTCCACTGACTGATTTTACAGAAAGCCAGCAGCCAACTAAAAATATCTTGCTATTTTCAATTCTGATATTTGGATCTCAAGTTATTGTGCAGATAATATTTAATTCAACTGCACAAGATCTCTGTTTTTACACATCAGCCATGGGGTAGCAGTTGTCCCCATTTTTTATCATGCAGAATCCAAGGCATGTGAGAATGGAGCTAAATGCAAGGGTCATTCAGGATCAGAGGAAACCCTGCACATCTATCTTTGTGAGGACTACGCTACACTGTTGTGGTCGTGAAAAAGCATCAGCAGATAGCCAGCTTAAGGGAAAGTACATTAACATGTACTTGCTAAAATGAAAGAAATAAAAACAGTTAGTGGCTGATGTAACAATTAAGAGTATGTCTATGTTAGGTTAAACAATAGCTGCTAGTGCAGCTGGAAACCCGAGAAGGGTGGCAGATTCTCTGCCAGGTACTCGTGTAGTTATCTGAACTATTCAACGACTTAGACCCTCACTTATTTTTAAAACCAAATTCACTGATTGCACATTCTTACTCTGGTTGGCTGCTAATGGTTAACTGCCACCCCTTAGAAAACTTTTGCTGTAAAGGTATTTTTCATTAGACTGTACATTTGAGCTGGCTCTTTCTCCCTTAACCCAAGTTTTCATCAACTAATAGACTTGTTTCTTACCTCTGTATAGTGCAGGAGTAAACCAGGATGTCTTTAGTTTTATGACTGGCTATAAAGCTTCCTCACAATCCCTGAGCTTTGCAACAGAGTAAAAAGAAACAAAAAGTGCTTAAGACAGTTTTCTCTTTGGTGAGACTTTTATTACAACTGCTGGTTTTGGCTTGTAACGACTGAGTTAATATAGTACATCTTTAATGTTATTAGCATATATATTATTGCAGTGATTAAGCAAATGAACAGATGCTTGTTGTGACCTGTTTTTTAGTTGCTCATCAATGACCAAGCTCACTTTTCTTTATAAACATCCAGTTACCTAGAAACCTGTCGAGTAGAAGTTTGCGTGGTTCTTTGGGACACATAAATTATGTTCTTGGAGATGGTACACTTTAAATATAAAGTTAAACTGCTGACAGAAGGATATGTATACAGTCCAAGAAATTCTTCCCAGAGACTTCTTTTTATGTGCTTGCCAGCTATGGCTTCTCCCTTCTGTTTTTCTTGTTCATAGATTGTTGTCAGTAACAAACAAGTTAGCAGAGGAAAGCTTGAAAGTGAAACAAAATCATCCTGTCCATAATCATCCAGGACCTCAGAAACTATGGACATATGGTGTTTAAAAGTTCTATATGTAAAATGAGTTAGTAATGGTGATAAAGGTTAACTAATGTTTTAAGTGTTGACGGCTGTTTTGTTTCAAAGAGGACACAGTGAGCAACAAGATGGAATAGCTATAAAACAGCCGGCAGAGAACAGGAGATTGTATTTTAAGTATTTACATTTCAAAGACAGTTGGCCAAATTCTGTTCTCAGTCCCTTCTGTATGAATTTGGAGTAATTCTAACATTCCTGCCAGGGAAGTGAAGAACAGCATTTGGCCCTATTAAAACCCAGAGGAATTTAACCTGTGAATCCTACCTTTTGGTGAAATATCTGAGAAAAACATAAAGTTGATGTGACTAGCTTAATATATCAGTGTTCTGTCAGACAGTTACTGCCAGAACATTCAGGAACTCAGAAACTTAAAACTGTAAGATAAACTTCAAAGCCCAACAAATTTGTGTGGTTTGGGTTTTTGTTGTTGTGGATTTTTGATTGGTTTGGGGTTTTTTTTATTGGTTTTTATTGGTTTTGTTTTGTTGTTTGGGATTTTTTTATTGCTGTTGTTGGGTTGGGCTGGTGTGGTTTTTTTTGTTTGTTTTAGTTTTGTTTGGTTTTTTTTAATAATCAAAGTCAGCTTATTAAGGTCTGCAAAGCCACAGTGCCAGTATCCTGAAACCCCTCTTCGGAAGTCTGCATTCTCTGTCCCTCACTCCTAATGAGTTCTTTATCTCAACTGCTGCCTTATGTCAAAATGAAAACCCAAGGAGAAGAAAAAGCCATTGCAAGGCACAGAACATACTACCCTAGCTGTCCTGTCATAGCAGGGGTGGGGTACCCACACTGAGAAATCTGAACAAGGAGGAAAGCAAAAGGTGCTTATGAGATGTTTGCTGTGGTTTTAGTGTTTTTCTCCCTACAGTTTGCTAAAAGCCCAGTTTTTCATATTTGTTTCTCATTAAAGTGTTTTTTGTTTTCTCTTGGCAGCCTGAGAATATCCTCTGTGTGAACCGAGCAGCAAATCAAATAAAAATTATTGATTTTGGACTGGCAAGAAGGTATGTGCATGTGTTCTTGCTAAACGTAAATGAATTAGGAAACAATGAAGAAAAGTATTACATCTCTGCAATGCTGTATTTGATACATAATGGTCTCCTACTGTTCTTAGAACAATTCTAATGTATCTCTTTTAACCAGGGATATCTTGTAATAAGGAATGTTTGAAACTGCATAAAAAAAAATTTGTTCTGAGGCCTTTTTTTCAGGTAGCAGCAGGTTGAAAGAGGGTTGATTCTGACTAAGCATGCACGTGATCTAAAATCAACAAAATCACTGGTACATCTTGTCTGGTCTCTTGTCTCCAATCTTATGAGATTCTTCAAAAGGGAGTGTAAGAGACCATCAGGGGCTGCTATAATATATCCCATGCTAGACCACTTTCTAGTTTTAATTAGGTGCCATAACCTCAGTGAAGGATTTACTGGTTTAAAAATTCCATGCCTATGATATGGAGAAGTCCCAAAAGGATAACAGCTGGTCTGAGGAGTCTGAATATTTTCCTTTGTTATAGCAGTGAGTTTTGCCCTAAAGTATGACATAAAGCTTGCAAACATTTTTCATTCTGTTTATCTTTACTTTGTACCTCTGTTTGTCCTTATATTTCTACTGAATTTCCCGTATGCTTCTGAAATCCTTCAAAGTGCTAGACAACTTATGATGCAACTGTAATTAGAGCTGTAACTGATGGCCTCTGTTAATGTTTCTATTTCTTAGATATAAACCCAGGGAAAAACTTCGAGTTAACTTTGGGACTCCAGAATTTCTTGCTCCTGAAGTTGTGAATTATGAGTGTGTCTCCTTTCCTACAGACATGTGGAGTGTAGGAGTCATTGCTTATATGCTGTAAGTAGTATTCTGTATCTGCTTTGTAAGCTGTTTCTAGGTTGAATGGTGTCAGTCATCCACATTTTTTGTTATGCTGGAAGCCTGACAAAATCTGTACCCAAAATAGGAAATGTACGCTTCTTTCCAAATTCTGTATTCAGTCATCTCTCCTCTTTTCCAATCACCATGAACATTTCTTCTTTGTTTCATTGCACATGTCTTATGACTGAGCATCACACTTCCAGAATAATGTAGACCATTTGGTAAGTTCCCAGTAGGTATGCGCAAGAGTGTACAGATGTCTAGAAAATAAAACCTACAATGAAAGACAGTAATGCTTGGATTTGTTAGGGGAGAAAGGTGATTAGACATGTAAACAGAACAGAAAATGAGAACAGTCTGGAGACTTTCTTAGACAAGATGTTGCAAGATTAGACAGGAGTGACAGAACAATCATGAGTGGCACAAATTTAAGGCCATGTACAGGAAGGGGAAAAGACATGAGGATTGAACGTATTTCTTTTTACTTTAGCCTCAGTGGATTGTCTCCTTTTTTGGGTGATGATGACAATGAGACTCTCAACAATATCCTGTCCTGTAGCTGGGATTTTGAAGATGCGGAATTTAGAGGTATTTCTGATCAGGCCAAAGATTTCATCTCAAAGCTTCTCATCAAGGAAAAATGGTACATAATCCCTGTATCTTCGAAATGTGTGTTCCATGCCATCATGTCAGTTGTGTCACTAGTGCTGCTCCATTGCAGAGCTATTATGACTTATCTAAGTTTACATCCACACAAAATAATGACACTTCATTGATGTTGTTCTTTGTGTCCATAAAATGCTCTGAAGTTACCTGAATGCATTTCTGCTGTGAAGCAAAATACAGTTACTTCATGGTTTAACTGCTATTTTGTGTAGTGTCCTGAAATGACAGCATTGCGTGATGGCAGAACACATGACCTGTAGGAAGTAATTGTCAAAATGTAAGATTCTGGGAAAAACACTTAATAGCATTCTGATTTTCCTTTAGCTGGAGAATAAGCGCAACTGCTGCCTTAAAACACCCATGGTTGTCAGACCACAAGCTCCACTGCAGACTCCAGGTCCCTAAATTTAAATATCCATGTGTGTTGTAGATCTGCTTTTGCCTTCTTGTGTGGCCACATCACTATTTGCTTTGACATTTTTCTAAACTGTTTTTGCATCTTTCTAGCTGTTGCATTTCTTGCCACTGTAAGCCACGCGTGTCCCATTGCTTATTTTCAGTTGCTATAATTTGCATGCCCACACTTGCTCATCAGTTCTTGCGTGTCTGGGAAGAAATACAAGGTCATGCAATTACTGTGTGTTGTTGAGCAGATCCATTTCTTAGCAAAATGAGATTATTTACAAAAATAGCACTGAATTACCATATAAAAACAGATTTCCATTTGGGGATGAATCTGCTTCCTGCTTTGAAAACCCTTTCAGGCTCTCCTGAAGTCCCCCAAGTCCCCAGGAGCACTGTTAGATTTCTTCCCGACACCCTTTAGTTGGGCTCCGGTGAAGCTCTGATTCCTGCAGCCTGGGGAACAGGCTGTCTTTTCCAAATGCTGCAAGAACACAGGCTGCTTACCTGCTGTGCTGCTTCCTATCACCAATTTTCTTCTGGGGAAACCCTACCCTCATGTTGTCTTTGTAGCTCCTCCCTCGGTAACTTTTGTTCATACTTCTTGTGCTTTGTGAAATACTGTCACTAAACATGTTGATGTGCCATTACCTTAACTAGATGTAAGATGTATTTGATCTTCAGTTAACATTCCAATAATGGCATCTTGTTTTGTTTTGTTGGTTTGTGGTGTGTTTTTTGTTGCGTGGTTGCTTGGTTTGTTTGGGGTTTTATGTTTGGTTGGTTTTTTGTTTTGGTTTTGGGGTTTTTGTTTGGGTTTTTTTTTTATGTTTGTTTGTTTTTCTTTTCCCATAGAAGAACGCTAAAGGTGACTGTGTGTCCCAAGCACCCACGGCTCAATAACCTCTGAAAGAGCTGCCAAACAGAAGGTTTGTTTCAGGTTCCAAGTGTTTTTTCAGGCATAACTACCATAGCCCTTGCGGAAGGGATCAGTGGGCAGCTGGAAACCTTGCATAGTCCTTAGTGCATGGTCCAAACTGTATTCACAACCACCATCCCTGCTGTTGTCTGGAAAGCATTCAAAATGTAAACTGTCCCTATTGCTTGTACCAAGTCACAGCAATGTGCCAAAAAAAAAAAAAATCATATATGTGAACCCATAAGTGCTGCAAACCCTGGCCTTTTTAGAGGCAATGGTTATGCTCTCACTGGCTCTCATAGGGCAGGATATCACCCCAATAATTTTTTAGTGTTGAAAGCTTTCAGGTTTTGATGCTGTGGTTAGGAGTACAGTTTAAAAAGGGTAGAAATAAGAAAAGTAATTACTTTTTAGCAGAAGCATGGACCAGCCCCTCAGGGCAGCTATACTGACTATAGAGAAAGGAAAACAAGGTATCTGCAAACAGAAGCTGCTTCACACTTTTGGGGACCCAGTGTGGGACATTTCTCTGCCCTTTGAGCCTGTAGCAACTCAAGCAGTTTTGACAGAGCATGCATCTCTTGACATTTTTTTCTTTGTTTCTTTTTCTTTCCTTTTTCCTTTCTTCTTTCTTCTTTCTTCTTTCTTCTTTCTTCTTTCTTCTTTCTTCTTTCTTCTTTCTTCTTTCTTCTTTCTT
>JAAGNO010006799.1:0-14617 GCA_033439905.1 Ceryle rudis
ATATGTTTTCCTGCATTCAGGGCAACTTAGTAACAGCAGATCTTTTAGTGGCACTGGATCCATGAAGTCAGAGAAAGAGAAAGGTAAAGAAAGGGGAAGGGAGATGTCAGTTCTCCTCTAACCTATAAATGCCCTTCTTTCAGCATGAAAACTTTGCTCTGGTTTTGGTCATGCCTTATCTATTAGCCCATGGAAGGGCTTCCACATATTTGTATTTATATCTGAAGGCTCATTCTTAGGGGAAAAAGTTGAACTTTTGTTTGTAAAGAGGCAGTTCCTCAGTATTGTGTGCCTAGCTGTTCTGGGAAACCTAGTGAATTAACATCCCTTTTGTTTAATGTCTCCATTTTGAATAATGTTTCACCTCTAATAACTTCTAATTGCTCTGAGGCACAAGCATAGAGCTTTTGCATGTAAAATTATAGTGCACATTTTGTCATTTCAGTTCTGGTCTATTTTGTAAGTACTAGGATATTTGCTACTTACATTTGTTTTAAAATAGCTTAAACTTTGGATTTCATTACCTTTAGGTTTTTAGTTGTCTGGGTTTTCATTAGCATTTACAGGTGGTGCTCTGTATGAACTGTTAAAAGACTGTCTTCTGACTGAGAAACAATTGAATGAAAATAACTTCCCTCGACCAAATCCTGAAAAAAATGGTAGTGCTATACTTCCTGGGGTTGTAAAAGCTGTTGCATGCAATGGTAAGTGTCTGCTAGACTGCAATAAAAATAATTGAATTTCAGTCAGTGGTTCACATGAGAGTAAAATACACAGGAATAAAATTACATGTTACATTAGTGTTATGTATTTAGTGCTTGGACTATGAGTAAATTTGCAATCTTTCATAACTATACCATGAAGCTTCATAGGTCTTTTTTTTTGTTTAAATAAAATAATAATTGTAATAATTGAAGAAGTTGCAGATGTATTTGAATTTCTTATTGAGCAATAAAGGAACTTAACTTTTATACATGGCTACTCTCAGGAGGCAGTTTATCTACTGATTGTTCTTGTAAATACTGTTTGCACTATATTCTTATAGTTCAGCATATTTTAACTGTATGACAAGCTAGCTAGGAAAATTCTGTGGTTTTTTTTTAGCTTTCAAAAGAGTGTGCTGTAGGTGTGGTGAAATATATGCTGTTTCTTCCTCTGGAGAACATAGACGTAAAGAAGAATGCAACTATCATTCCGGTAGAGTATTGGAACAAAAAGGTGGGTATCCTTGATATTCAGTCTTGGTGGAAGCTGTTAAAAGTTGTAATGTCTCTTGTGAAAACTGAACAAGAACAGAGCATGAAACTGTGCACAAGGTCCAGCTGAGATACATTCTGCTGTTCTTTTGGGAATGTGGCTAGTTAGTAAAGCCTGGTTTTTCTCTGAATATGCCATAACTTTAGGAAAGCTGATGGTAATAAAACCACGTGGGAAGAAGGCAGAGAAATGTTCATTCTGTGGCTTTGCACTGAATTTAAAGTGAACCTCATAATCTTTTTCTGAGACACCTCAAATACTCAGAAGCTACATTAAACATTTCCCTCAGGGAGAAACTTCTAAACCATGCTATAACTTTCTCATTTGTTGTTTGTTTGCTTTTTGTTTTCATTAAAACCTTGTCTCAGGAGGGAATGATGTACATTGTGTTTTCTTGGCATAGGCAGGACCTGTAGGTTGGAGCCTCTTCTTTCCATAGTGCAGTCTTGAGAGAAAAATGAAAGAAATCTGAGAGTAGGAGTGAGCGTACTGATTTGGTTTTGCCATTGTTATTTGCTGCAAAACCTGCTCAGTTTTCAGCTTCTCTTTTTGGCAGTTCCTGGTGGCATGGAAAAACACTACAGCTGTTGTGAGAGAGTAGTTGGGTCTGCTGGATGTCAGACTGCAAAGGTAGGAATAACGTTCTCAGAAGTTTTATATAATGTAGTATCTCACTTTTGCTTTCTGTGTCCTTTTGACTTAAAGTTGGGTCACAGCTTTCTGTGAATGGTTTGGTATAAGCCTTTTAGATTTACTTCCCAATGTTTAGTAAAATATGTGGCAAATATTGACAAGAAGGATTATATATATGTTCCTGAGGCTGTTAGAGAAACAAATTGGGTATTTATGTAAGATATATCTAGCAAACTTGCATTTAAATATTAATGGAAACTTTGCAGCTTCATGTCCATGATGGGAGAAGTGAGAAATTAGAAGGCTTCATGAAGACACTCACTAAATCACCACCTTCTGATGGATTCTATGGTATATATGCTCTGGACTGCGAGATGGTATGAGCAACCTAAAAGTTTGGTTTTATTAGTAGGAAGCTATATTGCTCAATAATGAGCAATTTCATAGCTGTAGTGGTTTGGCACTCACATCTCAATTTGGCAGAACTCTGACTAGTCACTCTACATCACTAGACTTTTTAATGTTCAATATGAAGTTAGCAAAACTGTTTGAATCTGAGTTTGTACCCAGTTCTGCTCTCTGTACAACTTTACATAATGTAAGAAAATATTGCTGTTGAAATGCTCACTAAATTTACTTTTTTCTTCAGTGTTACACAACCCACGGCTTGGAAGTAACTAGAGTGACAGTGGTTGATGCTAAGCTACAGGTTGTTTATGATACATTTGTTAAACCAGATGGTGAAGTTATAGACTACGATCTAAGGTAGGCTGACTAGTCTATAAAGCTTCAGGACTTAATAAATTGGCAGATAACTATATAAGAAGAAAGGTGCTTCTCTTGAATGTCTATTTCTAGTAACATAAATCAAAGACCTTCAGTCAGGAATGAGTCTTTGTTCTTAGAGGCTTAGATAAGGAGGACTTTTTTCTTTGCCTAGTTCAATTTATTCACCACCACCACCATTTGAAGACACTTTCTCCCCTTCCAAAAAGTTAAGTTAAACCTTGAAGAACTTGCTAAATTTTCTAAGGGATTAGAAGGAAATGGAAAATCCACCTTTTAAATATTGAAAGTGTTTTAAATGCAGAAAAGCAGTGTAGAAATAAGCCATGCATTGATGCCATCAGGCTTAACAAGGTTTGGCTGTATTTAGTGCAGATCAGTTGTGTTTGTTTTTCCTATTGGGTTTTGTCAATGAGATGTAGAAAACATGTTTTCCATTCCTATTAATTCCTTGAAGTTCTGCATCTGCTCTGAGAAGAAACACAGGTTTTGAGCCTCACTAAAAAAACCACAAACAAACAATCTGGAGGAGAAACAACATAATGTGTTCATACTTACTCAACAGCAATATTTGTTCAGAGCCCTGTTGTTGGTCCATGCTTAAAAAGCAGGTTCAGTCCACCTCTAGTGGTAAAGCTAAGTTAATAACACCTAGCTTAGTTTCTTTCACTATTATCTAGGTGAAGAAAATTAAAAAAAAAGCCTTATGTTGACTTCAATATTGTGTGATTTCAAAGCTGGCTAGTGCTGTCTTTGGATGCTGAGGGAATTGTCACTGTAATCCTAGTTCTTCTACGTATCTCCTAGTGTCTCTGTTAATGAAGCTCTTCTAAATATGACTTTAGACTCTCTGGAGTAACGGAGGATAATCTGAAGAATACCACAACATCTCTTCGGAGTGTACAGGCAATACTGCTAAACTTGTTCAGTGCAGATACAATTTTAATTGGACATAACTTGGAAAAGTCCTTATTTGCTCTCAAGGTAAAATAACCAGTTTGAAGCCAATTTTAAGAGGTGACTGCTTGTCTTTATTATGTTCTAATGAATCTCAAAGGAAAAGAATGTTGCATTTCAGCCAGTCAACATGTGTGGAAAAAAAGAATGAAATGTACTTGATGGTTAAATGATAGCTGTATTAAAGATAATATTTACCTTCAAAGAAGGGAGAAATGCATATACAAACAGTATGGTAAAGATTATGACATTTGGGATTACTACAGTGTTTTGTGCTTCTAACTTTGCAACCATACATCACCACTGAGTAATCTTGCCTTTATTTCTGGGGTCTCGGAAACCTAGAATGGTATGTTTTCTGATCTTTCTAAACTCATGGTGGCAAATTCATAAAAGGCAGTGACAGTTAAACTAATACTAAGGTACTGATCTTAGAATCCTGTAGAGAATCTCCCTCTCAGGCACCAGAAATGCATGGATTATTCTATTAAATGTCAAAGACAGCAATATTCCATAAGAAGCACAACCACCTACTCAGGAAGACTTTTATCAATGTATATAAATATGTGAAGGGGAGGTGTGAACAAGACTGGGCCAGGTTCTTTGCAGTGGTGCCTGGTGCTAGGAAAAGAGGCAGGGGGCACAGACTGCAAAGCAGGAGGTTCCCTCTGAGCTTCAGGAAACACTTTCACTGTGAGGGTGAACAAACACCAACATGCATTGTCCAGAGGTTGTGGAGTCATCTAACATGGAGATGCTCAAAAGCTCTCTTGACATGTTGCTAGGCAACTGGCTCTAGGTGGTCCTGCTTGAGCCAGGGGTTTGGACAAGATGACTTGCAGAGGTCTGTTCTAACCTCAACAATTCTGTGATTATTACTGATGAAGGGATTTGAATTTAGCCTTGATAGGCTTCCTTGCTAGTGCTATCTAAAGCCAAAGCAAATGAGACCTTGCTATATGGTATAGGCTATCTAAAACTAGAATTAGTCATATTCACTGTATATATACTAGTAGTGAATAAAGGTCAGTGCAGTGTAGGGAAATCAGTACACATCACAAGTTTTCCACAGTTTGCTATTCAAAAGGAATGGAGGAACACAGGACAGATGAACTAGTACTTGGATCTCAAAGATTACTGTGGGTGTATTATTGAGAAAGGAAATGGTTTAGATGCTAGATGGGATTTTTTTTTTGATAAAAAAGACATGAGACTGTAACTGGATGTATAATCATTGCTGTGGCCTCTGGTCTTTTCCAGATGATTCATGACACAGTAGTGGACACATCAGTACTGTTTCCTCATCGGTTGGGCTTGCCTCACAAAAGAACACTTAGAAGCCTGATGGCTGAATACCTTAGGAGGATTCATCAAGATGATGGTAAGAATACAGGTTCTCAAGCAATCAGTGTATTGTATAATGAAATGAGACAGGAATAACCCAAAAACCTGAGAAGTTAGCAATACACTTACTGTCACTTAAAGCTGTCTTGGATACCTTTCATTCAATAGTATAGTAAAAGCAGAGAATGTACATGAAGGGTGATATGTTTGGTGTTATGGTTTAACCTTGGATGGCAACTAAGCACTGCACAGACTTTCATTCATTCCCCCACAGGACAGTTGGGTTGTCAGTGTTCACCATACAGAAGCTTTCCAGTTTCTTTGCCTTGTAGAAGGGTCATTCTTTAAATTCTGAAGGTACTGTGACGAGGCTAACAATTGTTTTAAGATACACTTGCTTATCCAAGCTGATGTAAGGAGCAGCTGGAGTTTTCAGTAGCAAAATTCTAGTACGTTTCTTGGCTGTTTGTCAGACAAATCAGTAGCTGTTCTATGGTGTTCATATAATATATATGAAGCATTGCATTTGACATAAATATTTTTGCACTGACCAGGATAATTCTAAATTGTTGCATTTAATCTGATTTTAGAGCAATTTTAATTTTTTGTAATGCACTGGCATATTCATATTTGCTTTTATCAGTGATGCTTGCTGGACCACAGATAATATATTCTGCTAACATTTTCATTGTTCAGGGAACACATAAATGGTCATGCTGAGGAAAAACTTGATGGTCTTTGATACCCAGTGGAGTAGCTGGATGCTGCATCTCAAAGCTTATAATATTTTCTTTTGTTCTGACAGTCTAATGCACAGTGCTGTGGGGGGGTAAGGGGAATGTCAAAAGTTATTTCTACAGAAATAACCGTTCTGAAATAGCCAAAACACTGCCATTATCAGATTCATCTAAATCAGTTTTGATTTAATAATCCTTTGTTGATCACCACTAACCTAAAATCTAAGATTAATCTATAGAATGAGGTAGCTACCATTTCTAGCAAAAAAAAAAAAAGAAAATCCCAATGCATGACTTCCACTACCTATGTTTATATCGGTTTGTGCTTCTGCTTTGTGTTAGTTTGTGCTAGCTTTTGTGCTAGTACAAGAGAAAGGTTATAAAGTTACAGTCTGTTTTGTAAACCTAAGGATTAGTAGAATCAAAGACCCTTTGCTATCAAAGCAGTAGGTCTGTCGTGATTTAACTTGCTCTAAATTTAACTTGCTTTCTTTTTTTTGACTTTCTCATACTGGAGTTTGATTAGGAGTGTGTTTTAAAGGCCTTTCCAGGATTTTTAGTGTCCAAGGTGCAAGAGCTGCACCTGCGGAGGTAGCTTGACTTGCAGTGCATATTGTACACTGGATTTAACTGAAATTGAATATATAATAGAGCTAGAAGACTGCAGTTCAATAATTGATCTGTTTCAGACTACTTGAAAAACAGGTCTCAGACAAGTTATACTTTGAGCTGTTAAAAATAGCAGCAACGGAAGGGTGGAATGGTGAGGCAGAGCACTACTTTGTGGGTTGGAAAACAAATAAGAATGGGAACATTTCTGACAAAAAATAGTAAGGTTGGAGGGGAAGATCACAGGATCACCTCTTCTTATCCAAATGACAAAATAATTTCTATCTGATTATAGGGAACTGTTCCATTCTATTTCTTAAGATGCATTTAGGAAAGGAGACGTCTAGAAGCTACAAGGTTATTACCAGCTGTCTTCTGATTCTGTGAATAGTAGAGGTTAATAAGTGGTATAAAATTCTTTGCCACAGGTAAAAGCAATGTCTCTCTTCTGTGAGCTCCCACAGCTCTTTATATGTCCAATCTGAATAGATGCTGCAGGGATAGTTCTTATAATTTATGCTGCTGAAAACATTCTTGTAATGTACTTATGCTGCTGAAGATGGCTACCATGACTGCGGAAACTGTGTTTACTGAGAGGGAAGTATAACTGCTTTCACTTTCAAGGAGATACTGCACTTCTCTAAGCCAGTAGATACCCAAATTGCAACCACATGTCTGTAAATGTCTGAAGATCTTCTGAATCTGGGCTGCAATATAGGAGAAAGTTAACTCAAATCACTGGCATTTGAGGCTTACAATAGAAAGCTAGAAGCTTGTACTTCTTTTGAGTCATCTTTTGTCGTGATAGCACTTACTGATTCTGCTGCTTTGGGCAATGGAACATCTCAATTAAGTCTAAGAAAATTAATTTTCTCCATAGTATCAACTTGCTATATTGAGGTGTTCTCCCCTGCCCAAAACAGTTGTGGAATCACTAGATAAGGAATCTCTGCAGTAATGCAGTGCTATACTGCAAAGAAGCAGTATGTTTCAATTTGAGCCACTAGCTTAAATATAGATTGAGGAGGTAATCTTGCTACGTTCAGGTGAAAATGCTGAACTAACTGTATGATATCAGACCTTTTTTTCACAACTTTTTAGGTTTTTGAATAACCAGCCCCTATCCCAAACCTGTTTATCTGAAGTATTAAAGCTTCTTCATTAAAAATTCTATACTCAAAATGTATCTTTGCTTAGCTAATTATATAGGATTTAGATTTCCTTATCTCATGTAGGATTTAATGAGGCACACATACTCACATTTGTCAGTGCAACAGTTTGACTCTGTGTCAAATTTCTGTTTATGAAGATGATGGCTGAACACAGTAGGCCTGTTCTCTACTTATCTTAAAGTTGCTAGGAGACCCTGAACATGCAACTTGTGGCTTTCAGAAGGCAGTGCTCAAAACTTTCAGTGATTAACTACCATTATCCTGGCAGCCAGCATTTTCTTCTATTATATTCTTCTATTCAGTAGATCAGGACAAGTAGATTGTTCTTAATTAACAAAGGTAGAAATATACTGTGTCATTGCAAAATCAACTTGTAATATGTTACTCCTTTCAAAATCTGGTTTGAAAGTATATGACTTGGAGAGGCTGACGGGTATGTTGGGTACTCTAGGTTACTAATCCAGGCCCCATTGGATATTGAGTCTGGAGGATGCAGTGGGAAAATGAATATTGCCAGACAATACTGGGCTGCTAGAAGCATGTGGTTATTACAATGCATAAATCCTGGTAGCAAAAAGTTACACCAAAAACTATCTTAATACATTAAGTATTGTCTTAATATTCTCAACAATTATTAAATTTCATAAGCAAAGCTATCATTTTATAAATAAATATATAATCTAATACTTCAAATCTATTTTTTTGTTCTTCTCTAGTTGCTGGTCATAATTCCAGGGAAAATGCAATTGCTTGTATGGAGCTAATCCTTTGGAAGGCCAAGGAGGAAGACAAAAGAAGAAAACGGTAGTGATTACAGCTTTGGAGGAACAAGGTGGGGGTTAATGGGAAAACTTGATTGTACCTGCTTGTGAAGCTTAAGATGTAGATGAAGGAGAAAGCATGAAGTTATGTGCAAGATGTGCAGAGTAAAGTCTAATATTAAACAGCAAAATCATGTATTTTTTTCTGTTAGAGATTATTTTTTTTGTAGTCATCCTTGCTACTCTGTGTACTTGAAAACTATCATTTGCAGTAAAAGTACTACATAGCTTTTGGGTTTTGCCTTGTTCAGCCTATGAAATAAACTTGAATCACGCAGCAGAAACTTGTGTTAAGATTGTTTTCTTTTCCCTTTCCTTTTCGGCTTCTTTCTACCTTCCTCTCTGCTTTCAGAAAGGAATAAACAGGAGGCTTGTGTGTACTAATTCACACAAAGTCATAATGGTAGAAATCTGACTTCTGGAGCAGAATCAGATGGTCTCTTAAATTGAGCCTGTAAGAAGCTTTTCAATGTAGAAGCAAAAAGCTTTGACTTAAGGATTCCCCAGAAGTACAGTGTTTCCAGAAGTATGTTCACTGCTTCAGCTAAAAATGGTCT
The DNA here is from genome assembly GCA_033439905.1 of Ceryle rudis. Classification (NCBI taxonomy): domain Eukaryota; kingdom Metazoa; phylum Chordata; class Aves; order Coraciiformes; family Cerylidae; genus Ceryle; species Ceryle rudis. The sequence continues at coordinate 8,874 of JAAGNO010006799.1, forward strand.
CTGCTCCAAGATATAATTAACTGTCTCCTGTTTAAGATAGGATTCAGAATCTGCTGTCTTTGGAGAAGGGGATTTTCAAGTCTGTTGCCACTTATTCTTGTGTGAAGGAAATGAAAATTTAAGACTAGACAACATTTTTGTACAACACTAGCTCTGAGCTGAAGTTACATTATGCACTGATCAGTCAAAGCTGAGTGGTGAGGAAAAAGGGTCTTGGCAGAGGACACTGTATGAGTAGATCAGTAGTGTGAGGATCTCTTCTTACAGATGAACCCTAAAGAACAAATACAGTGCATGACCAAATCTGTACTGAAGGTTAAAAATCACTGACTTCTTCATGTGCATTAAAGTACTTGGGGGGGATGTGTCCTGTTCTGGGAGATACTGACAGGCAGTAACTGTGGCAAGAAATAGCATTGTGTATTATTGTCCTATATCTGCTTCTCAATGGCAAAAAAACCTTCTGATTTCCCTTCACCCAACAATAAGTGATACTTCTTTCTATATTAATAGAACAGTCCTGTTCACAGGGCCTACTACAGCTTAGAGAAGGGTCTTTGTCATGATGTTTATAAAGGGAATATACTTGCTCATGGGATGGCCCCCAGCTTTGAAAGCAGGTCTTTTTATTGAAAATTACCTTTATTTGGGTTGGAGTAAATCTAAGGAAAGGGATTAATGTCTAGTCTGTAGAACCTCTTCTACCTAGTAAAGAAACCTGTGTTAGTCATCCAACCAAGCTGATAACTGAGGCTCTATAGGCCATCTAAGGAATCTCTGTCTGACTTGTCTTCATAACTACTTCTTTTAGCTGACTATTGAAATATTAAAAACAAGTGGATAAAATGCTGTGCACAGTAAAAATAATTTTAGATACTAATTTTTTGATCAAATAACAAAATGAAGCAGCCTTCTGATGCTTGAAGTAGTGAAACTTCACTTTCAAACCACCTTTCAGTCTGGGTGAAAACAGATGCAGTTAGTCACTGGAACAGTGACTTAACTGTCATATCTCTGTCATCTCTCTGCTGCCGGCTGCCGTAAGCATACCTTTCTCTTTCTCACATATTTAGTATAGATTTAGCTATTACAAAACCTGAGCCAGCATCTTCAGGAGCTGGAAACTTAGCTCATGTTTTGGAGATGTGGGACACTAGTGTTGTCTGGCTGGACCTCCACAATCTATAGAGGGACTTGCTGAAAGTGCTGGCTTCTGCTGTGGGAATATCACTACTGTCACATATGTTGTGCTGTTGAGAGGATTTGTGAGAGTTCCAAAGTATCACAAGGAAACATAGGTTTGCTTGATCTGAGCATTTTGACTTCTAGTCTGGAAGGGTTTAGCTTGCCTTGTTCCAGCTGTTGTTTAATCAGCATTCCTGTGTCCAACCAGTTGTCTTCCATGTGGGAGTGGCTCATTGGTATATGACTTGGAGAAAGGAAAAATGGTGTGTTGGGAGCAGTGAATGTTGTGTACTAGCACAGGGAGAGCATTTGCAGTGAGAAAGAAAAATTGTTTGACCACATCCTATTGCTGGATACTGCTGAGAGGAGGTTACTTCCATCAGGTATTTATGTTTTGATGAGATTTATGTAATAGACAATATTTTGTGTTTAGTTTCATCAAATACCTGATCATTATATATTGAGTAGGGGAGAGGGGCTGTGTTTTTGACTTTAAAGTTGTCAGGCACAGTCTGTCCAGAGGAGTAAGAATTAAATATCCCTGTCATGTAAGACCAGATGTGTGCTTCTCCTTGGGTTACTGAGCAGTGGGAATAGTGCAGCCATTGACTGAATTAGATGAATTCAGACATCCCCAAAGGTAGTTAAACATTGCAGCCAGTCTAAGGAGAGTAAAGATGTTTGTTTGGAGTTTGTTACCCCGCCATCACAATGGTGTCTAGTGAACCCTACATTACACTAGCCAGTGATGTCTCTTCTCAGATCATTTCTTACCATTCCTGCAAGCACACTGTACTCTGTAGCTCTTGAGTTTTGCTTGGACTTAAGGAATTTTTGTTTTGTCTGCACTCACCAACAAATCAGTTGTTGCACTAAATGGAAATTGATTATGATAAGGGTTGGGGGAGAATTTGTGTGGAGGTTTTGCTTCTGCCTTTTTGTTCTTAAAGGCTCTGCTTTCTCTGATCAGGTGTTTGATAGCTTTTAAACTATAGATAACACTTGATTGTAAGTAGTTAGCTGCCATTCTGTGTCACATACTCTTCAAAGTGTAGCCAGTTCTACTTGTCTGAAACACTACCTCTCTTTCTCAACCAAAAGTACCAAGTACAAGCTTGATAACTGCAGGTGAGAAAATATGGGAAAACAATTGCTGTGATATCAAAAACCAACAGGGACAATAGGTGATGATACTCTGTGTAGATGTTTACGGCTGTATACAGGTAGAGGTGCACAAGGAATGTTAATGTGCAGTATTTGGAATAATGGAAAACTGTTGGCACTGGCAGCATTATGCTCTTGACAGCAAAGAAAGAAGTAGAAGACGCTTGAGAAGGAGGAAGACACAGGGGATCTGATGTATTGTGCTGTGGAAGGCAGAACATACAACCTAATGGTTAAGCTAAAAACCTTTATCTGCCACTTACTGCCATAAATTGGGCTTTCCAGAAGTGAATAACAGACAGTAAAGTCTAGCTCTTGAACCTGGGATACCCAGTGTGAGAGTAGCAGCAATTCAGCTGAGACTCTGACAGAACCAGTGAATGTTTTTAATTGCTCTAGCTTTGTGTCTGTGGACTAGAGAGACTTATCGGGCTGTATATTGGAATTATTGTTTTCTTTTGTGTATTTTTTTAAATGGCAATTAAAAAAATCTCAGATTAGAAAGCTAATGTATATCTATCCACAAACTAAGTTTCATAAGGAGAAACTTTTTTCTGTTTCTCTCTAGCATGTTCTTTCAGGTCTTGAGATGTCACCTGATCCACCCACCTAGAAAGTCACTAGTTATGAACTAATGAGTCACGGGATGGGGGAGGTCTAGGGAAAATATGTGGAAAGCATGAGGTTAGCTGGTATGGGACATTTGAATAGGGTAAATCCACGGCATCCCTGATTATTGACTTGATACCAGAAGCTCAGGCCAATCCTGCCTCTATTTGTCTAAAATAAGGATTAGATGGTCTTTCTGTCAGGTTGTTTTGAAGCATTTCAGTACAGTGCCATACCACATTACAGACTGCAAAAGTAAACCCTGCTTGTATATAATAGGTAGTAATTTATAATTATGCAGTGAAATTGTGAAATTAAATACAAATTGAGTAAGCCTCATGTATATCCTGGCTAATTGTAAAAATATGTTTTACAATATGTAGTATATTCCCCGGTCCTGTGCTTCATGATAATTGCCATATGGCTGCCTCCAATAGCATTAAACACTTGAAAATCTATGCATATTTTACATGTAAGCAAACATTGACTGCTGAACTGGACAATGAAAAAGCAATAGCATGCCTTATATCTTACAAACGTTAATAGAATTATTTCTACTAGCCACTTTTACAGTCAAATAAGAGTGTTAATTATCCTTGTGGACATACTGGATTGGCATCTGCTTGTAAGTCCCATTGCTGTATTGAGCTTAACATTTTTGTCTGAATCACAGTGAAATGTCTATGAAATACTGCTGCTATAAGATATCCATTTTGCTATCAGTAGCTCTTGGAAAGTATCAAAAATATCTAAGATGACAATACCTAATGCATTACAATATGTATGTATACAATATATCCACGTGACTAGGAAAAAAAGAAAGCCCTGCATATGAAACTGCAGATTTCATTACTTCAGTCTATTCCTACTCTGAACAGTATATACACTCCTACAGCCTGTGGAGGCAGAGGTTACTTTGTGATATACACATACGTATCTGTAGTAAACCAGTGTTACTCTATTATATACTGTTAGAGCTATACACTGTTCTACACAGCACATCACATTTTGGGCTCCAGCAAATTGAGTTTTAGTTTTTTTCAATAGATCACTGATGAATGAAGATTTCTCCTCTCTTAAGCAGCTTCTTCAGCGGAGCAATCAATGCCTGCATAAGTAAACTTCTCATATAGGGTAGTATTCACATAGGTCTGGGAAGGAAATAAACACAGTGTGATGCAAGGTACATTATCTCAAGAATACTAAAATATACTGAAATTATTCATGGCCTAATTCTTTTCTAAGGGATTCATTCTTACCTTCCTTTCTTCTAGCATCCTATTCAGTGACACCAGTATCTGAGCAAACGATGGTCTTTCATATGGTTTCTCTCTCCAGCACTGTCTCATTAGGTCATACCTGCAAAAATCAAGCACCAACATTTGACCATTTAGATACATAGGTTAAAGCTACAAATTCATGTTTATTGGAAGATTGTGCACATTCCATTTTTCAAAGGAAAATGGAATTATATATAGTTAGTTACATTTTTCACAGCTGGTTGCTGTCTGGAAAGAATTTTATTTTCTTCTCAAATAATCAAAGAAGTTGTCTCTGAGCTAAAGCCCAGCCATGCTGTGTAAAGAACAGGATATTTGGTAGGCATAGAGAACCTGGGAAATGGTTTATGGCAAGTAACAGCGCATGATGGGTACAAAGAAAAGGACTTTAAAAGTGTGTACAAGTGGAAATTACTTGAAAGGTTTTTTTAAAAAATGTAGGGTTTCTATTTTCCTCTGTAAAAAGTTTCCTTGATTAGTTTCTTGCAGATATCATGTATTTCCTGCAGCAGATGTTGTGTTATTCTGGTTTTGTTTTTCTGGGGTTGGTTTGTTTGTTTTTGTTTTTGTACTGAGGCAGTTACTTACACTTCATCATCACAATTGAGAGGTTTTTCCAGTCTGTACCCTTGAGGCAGTTTCTCATAGAGTTCTGCACATGTCATTCCACAATATGGTGTTCCACCTAAATCAGAGTTTAACCATTGTAATGACCACAAGGTAGTTTTAATAAAGCTTATTGTCATAGGAGAAATGAAAAAGAATGACTTAGTAACATAAATTAGTTCATTAGGGAATATTTTGCAGCTACATTGTTAATGTTTCTGTATTGCTTAATGTACATTATTGTAGAGAAAAAAGTGAATATAAACTTCCATCATCTCTGGGGCTGGCCTAAATTTCTCTACAGCTTTAAGGGCCTGGCAACAGTCAAATCATTCCTTCATTAATACGGTATTAGTAAGTTCAAGTAGGGACTCCTGGAGCTATTACCGTCAAGCTCATTTTGCCCCTTATTGCAGATGTTTGGTTGCTTAGACTCTTATTTTTTCACACTGCAGTGTGTTAGTTCATACCCATATCTAGCACAAATGCATTTAGTTAGGAAAGCTGGTAAGAAATTAGAAAGCAAGACGACGTACACATTGTGCACATATGTCAGCATGCATCTTCTGGCCAGCAGACCATAGGGCATACTCCAAGGCCAGTCATAAAGTCTATGTAACACAGTCATTCTGAACAGTATCATGTAGATGATGAACAGAAGTGTGTGCAGAAATCAACTGTAAACTTAATTTGAAGATGTAATGTTCAAAAATTGTCTTCAAGAATACTTGGAGTAGGAGATATTTGCCCTTCCCGCACCAGTAGTTAAAATATATCTTGATTTAACACTCAGGAAGGCTGAAGAAAAGCTACCCATCAAACTAAAACCATATTGGATTAGGGCTATGTATCATATGATATGCTGGGTTCTATATTTAGTTATGGCCTAGGTTTTACATT
>JAAGNO010006800.1:0-15596 GCA_033439905.1 Ceryle rudis
TTAAGGCCTAAATCCTTAGATTTTCATAGAACCCACGAATGCCTTGGGTTGGAAGGGACTTCTGAAGGTCATCTAGTCCACCCCCCATGCAGTAAACAGGGACATCCTCAACTAAGTAGGGACATATTCAACTAAAATTTCTTTTCAAAGAAAATGCAATTCAGCTCCTGGCGTCCTGCTCATAAAAATAAGTGTTGCAACCTGAGTATGTGAATAATGAGGAGGTCACTTCTTCCAGCTATTTGTGAAGCAGAGTCTTTCCACTCTTAACTTACCTAAACACATAGGACTTGGGTCAATAAATATATCATGATAAAGTGCTGAAAGGCTGAGAAGTTGGCTCCTTAAGCAAGGTGCTGGTGGGAAAAGAGACTGAATTACTTGGCAGAAGCATTTACCTAAAACTTGTGTTCATACAGCTTATCTGTACAAGTTATTGTAGAGTAACCGTTGTAATCTAATTCCTTTTTTTTTTCCGAAGACTTGTTGCTTTTAAGAGTCAGCAAACCTTTCTTTTAAATGTTTACGCTTTGTGAAAGGAAACACTCGGAACTTGCTCAGGAATAGTTATTCTAGAAACGTAAAAGGAAAAAAAAAAATTAATCCATTAACCCCAAACCTCTCTTTCCTGACAGCAAACCTATGGGTGTGATGCTATCATTGGTAGGGGTAGAGTGTCCTGTTCTGGAAAGAGGCTCCTGAATAAGGTGAGAGATGAAAAGGGTATGTAGTAGCTGAAGACAGATTGTTCTTCTTATGAGTGTTGCAGAGATTAGAGAGCTGACAAATGTAAATTCCTTTTGTGCTCTTACAGGTGTTTTTTCTCCTTTTCCTCCTAAACCTTTTTTTTTTATGTACATAAAATTCGATTTTAAAATTTCAAAAAAGGAAGTGCTTGAGAACTCTGGAAATTTATCTTTAGAGCTCTATATTCTGAAACCTTCTGGTTGGTGCATACAAGGGCCTCTAGACTGGTATCACTGTGGATAACAGCACCTTGCAGGAGGGTTAAAAGTATAAGGACGATGCCTATAGTAAATACTGTGGACTGTCTCCAAGGTCTATTTCACCTCAAGCATTTTGTATGTAATTCATGGAAAGTAGCTGCTTTGATGCCTGCAAGATAGTGTATATAACGTTCATCTCCTGTCCCCTCTAAAACCAGAAAGGTGTTCCACCTGTACAACATTGTATTAAGCAGTCCTGTCGGTGTGCCAGCTCTGCTCCTGTCCTTGTCCTTTCTTTCATCTTTCCTTTCCATGGAAGCTGCTTTATTATGAAGCCCTTCTGTATGGTGACTGCTTTGCTCTTGGACTGCCACGTGATGCAGTACCCTGCTCCAAGGGCAGGGATTTTGTCGTCTGTAGTATTGTCTGAGTAGCATCCCTGAAAATTTCCAGGTGTAGAAGTAGGAACATGAAATTTTTTTGGTAAAATTTAGGATGAAATGTAATGCAAAAAGCTCTTGTCACCGAGGAAGTGCTCACATGACTAAATCCAGATTTAAGAACATTCTGCGGCAGCGTTGGAATCAAAACTAATGGCTGTACTCAGCTTGGACTGGAGGCACAGTGCTGTCAGGACGTTGCTCCTGTGTTCATGATGGAAATAGCAAAGCGTATCCTAAAGAGCTGGCTCCACTGGATCTATGGCAGCTGTTGCAATGCATAATTAATGCAGCCCAAGGATACAGTTTCAAACACTCTGCGGCTGTGCATTCAGGAAGCCTGCAAAATGACCAGTATTTTCAACAGTCAAATATTTGTGATTAGCTAACTTTATAATGGCATAAACATTTCTGCAAAATCGGGTGAAGAGGGGAAGGAGTCCCAAACAGGCTGTAAGTGAGAGATTCCACTGGAAATTTATGTATTTTTTGTGTGCATAAACAACAAAATGAGTAGAGAAAGAAACTTCCAGTGGGCTATTTCGGTTCTAAGTAGGTCAAAAAAAGATGCAGGAAGAAGCAGAAGTTCTATCAATGTTTGAGTAGTGTGATTAGAGATGGTTTTGAGGCAAGCTGGTAGGTGAAGAAGGTTTCTCAGGGAAAGGCTTTAGTCAGCAAGGGACGTAATATTTAAATGGAGAACTGCTTTCCTAGCAGGTTGAGGAAAACAGAAACGGCTGTTGAATACAGCTTCCTTTTCTACATGCCATCTGATAGCCTGTGCCATATAAGAGGAAGAGGGTCTCATCCTTTAGCTGTGACTTCAAGTCCCCCAAGCAGAGGATGTTACTGGAGCATGCACTCTGTGTTCTGTTATATCCTAACCCACGTGTCTTTGATTAGCTGAAAATAAGCCGCCATAAGAGGAATTTGTCCATGGGAAATTCCTGAAAAACAGTTCAGAGAAAAGCTGCTCTAAATAATTGTTGTGCCTGTTGTGCTGTGCCTTTGGCTTTCTTGGCAGTATTGTGTAGCACTAGTGAGAATCTCTGGGCAGGTTAGTAAATATGCTGTGTATATTTATTTCTGGTTTTTTTTTTTTTTTTTGTTGAAATGACTAGGAAAAATATAAACCCCAGCTGTGGGAAAGACCCAAATTAAAAAAGTTCTACTTCCTCTGACCTTAAACTTCATTCCTGCAGTGCATGTGTTTTTACAAGACTAGCACTTGTTGCATATGAATTATGTAAATTACTTGAATTATATTCCCATTGCCCACAGTGAAAAACCTGCTTCATGTGTGAAATTTAACAGATGAGAAGTAGAAATTGATTTTGAAATTTAGATCCTACTCCTCCAGTTTTAGCACTTGGATTAAATTAGTGAAGTTTTATCAATTCCAAGTAGCTGAAAACTTGTAATATCTCATCTGTATAGATAAAGGTATCTAAATGTACTCTTAAGTACAATGTAATTTCAGGACCTGTTTCTCAAAATGCTTTGAATTTAATTCACGTAGGAAAATATATCACTACTTGCTTGAAAAAAAAGATGTTTTGACTGCATTTAAAATACACAATGTAATTATTTTTCAAACTAAAGGCCTTTGAGAGCTATAAAGATCATTAGGCTATGATTCTTTCATTCTTTATGACATAAAAGACCATGACATGCCTAGGGAGGGCAGCTCAATCTTAAGTTAAATAACTTTCTGGTGACAAAAAATACTCAACAGTACTAATCTAGGACACTTTTTTTCCTCAATCATCTATGTGCCACCCTATCTTAAAAAAACAAAACCAAAACCAAAAAAGAACACCACAAACAAACCACCACCAAAACAACCCAAACCAGTACAGTGTCTGCGAAAACTTGTGGTAGCCATAGGATGAAATGAGCTAAGAAAATGAGTGTGTTGCAGTGAATTTATGTCCTTCCTGATGGAAATGATTTTTCTACAATTTTGTAATTTTTCCAAGAGAGGCAGCCCAGTTCTGTGAGAGTATCTTATCCACAGGTACATGTAACTTGTGGAATTAATCACCAGGTCTGCAGGCAACTGTTTAGTGCTACGTTTAATTTCAGCGGGCTCTGGAACAGTGAAGTATGAAGGCTGTTTTTTCTAGTAGGTATTTATTAAATAATGGTACTGAGAAGCCTGCAGAAATGTTGTGAGTACCACAGAGACTCTGTTAAACACGCTCTCCCAGTCAGGGAATGATAGCTAATGGGTTTGCACTGAAATGTGCTACTCTGAATATAGCTAATGATTGCTGCTGTTTTCACTTCCTCGGGATTGTGCAACAAAGAAATTATGCATCAAATTGCATAGCTGTAATTTTGCCACACAAAAAGACAAATATGTGTAATAGAGGTCTGCTGTAACTAATTTATGGATATATACCTAATTTGTTTATTAGTAGATTGATATTTACACGCTTAAACAAAAGCCAAATTGATACGGAAAAAGCCAACCCACAACCAAACAGAAAGGAGATGATGGACTGCATTTAAAGCTCAAGCACCCCCCTGCCCCCAAACAAACACACCACCACCAAAAAGAAGGGAGACCTCCATTGCAGGGTTTCATTTTTTTCTATTAGTTCTACAAGGCAGTTTTGAGTCTCTTTTTTTTTTTTTTTTTTTTTTTCTCCATAACTCTTACAAGTATATAGTTACTTTGTTTACAGGGACTGCACACTGAGCAATATCAATTCATGTAGATATATGAGTAGACTTGTCTTCAATGATTATATTCCAGCTGGTTGTATAACAGAACTTAGAGTGAAAAGAGAAAACTGTTCTTCTGCAGAGAATAATCCCTAGTTAATAGATGGAATTTTTATTACTAGTTATGAATGAACAGTATGTATTTTTGGAGCCATGGACAAACATTACCTAGCCTAAGAGTTGCTTAAAATAAGTAAGGCACTCCCCATCAAAGGGGAAAAGTAAGGCCCTCCTGTCATGTTGTAGGCTTGGGTGATGCTTAAATGAGCCGGAACAAAGGATCTTTTTGTAAAGAAGCTACATTAGGATTTGGTCCAGTTGCTTCATATGTGTCCCCTTTTGACATCTGCAGAAGGCTATCCCATAATGGGTGGCCCTGTCAAAGACCATTTAGGTATAACAGGAAAGAGTCTCCTGGTAAAAATGCAAGTAAATTTTTCATCTACCTCCAACAAGCTGAAACCCTTGGAGGGGGAAACCAGGGCAGTTTATTTTGTATGAAAAGCTTGGAACAATTCTGCAATGAAGCTCTGACCTTTTCATATACAGAGCTAAGTGGTGAGGGAGACTTGCTTTCTTGTCAGCTCTTACAATCTGCTCTTTCCCTCCTTTTTCTTGTGGTCAATGCTTGTTTTTTCTCCAAAGCCTTACTGGGGATATTGTTATTTCAGTTAGGCCATAAAGACCCTCACCTGCCACTGCCAACATGTTTCCTAGCAGAAAAAGATTAGCTCAAATGACAGAATCCAGGCAAAAGTTCAACTTCAATGTCTGATGTCTTTCACAAAACTAGCAGCATGCAATACATGGCTTAGCTGCACTTCACTGTCAATATGTACTTTATTCAAGGTTTGCTTTCTCCTTTTCTTAGAAACCATTTTTAATGCAGAGAAATAATAAAATGGAACTTTTTTCTTGTAAAGAAAATATGTTTCTGGCTTGTTGTAGGATGAGGTGATAGGAAAGAGCAGAAGAAAAGTATAAGATGATGATGGGGAAAAGACTAGAAGTGAAAAAGATCAGTTTAAGCACATTAGTCCGAATTGAGAAGTTGAGTAAATCAGGCAAATTTCTAAGTCAAAAAGGAATATTATTTATTGGGACTGATGTGTGGGAGCTTGGATAATCAGTAAGCTCATTGTGCCACCTTTTCTTAACAGGTAAAATCTGTATGAGTTTAAATTTCAGAATGGGAATTAGTTAAAAATTCGAAGGAAAAGGAACTGTGTCCTGTAGAATGCCTTATGGGTCTAGTGGCCATTCCTTGGGGTGAAAACAAAGGCTTAGCTCAAAACTGCAATTCAAACTGTTTTGTAAGAAAACAAATTCTTAGCCAAAGATGAACCCTTGAAAGTGCTGATTATTTCTGACTGTTGTGATCCACAGCTCTTCCTCTCTGTATCTGTGGCACTGAATTCATTACCATGGAGGCCTTGGTAAGACTAATGCTGCTAAGAAAAGGGGCTAAAATGGGAAGTCTTCCATATCTTGACCTTATCCACAAAAAAACTGTGGGAAATAACACAAGGTAAAAATTATGGGTGGCTGGGGTGTCAGGGGAGCAGAAGACTACGCATGAAAAAGAGGTAGAGAGTTCTGGCATGATTTGGGAGAAATTAAATCTGTGGGACAAAAGATTTTTTTTTTAATTTTTTTTTATTTTTCCCTGTAACTTCATCTTTTTGGAAGAACGTAGTGTTTTGTTACTTCTGAGAAAGGTGCTTCAGGGAATGCTAACTTGAGGAACATGGACTTACGAAAGCTTCTGTGTAGATAAATTGTGGAAAAAAAAAAAATATTTCTAATAAAAGATATTCAGCCCAGGGATAATGACAGATGGAAGAAGAGAAGAGATGTTAAGAGATGGTATAAAACTGTTATAATTTTGAGTCTAAGCAAAGTGCTGTATTTAGTGCAAATCTAAAAGGGGAGGTTGGAATGTATAGGACAATGCATCTCTATGGAAGTTGTGTTTTGGCAGAGCTGAAGCCTTGGTTCCATGGACAGATCTGAGAAACACTGCCAGTTTTAGTGAATAAAACCCAAGCCATGAAAATTTAGTGCATCAGGGTATAGGTTTGAGAAGCAGAAGTAACAGATTTGAATGCAGTTGCATCAGGGACCTACCTAAACTCTCTGTGCTGCAGTGTGGCATGTCGATATGAGTGTATTTTGTGATTATTGGTCAATGTGGCTTTGACCTCTCATTTTGGCGAGTTTTACGCTTGCAGTTTTTCCTTAAAAACTGATTTAGATGATGAGGATAAAAAGTTAAATAGAAGGACAGAACTGGAGATAAAAACAGGCGTCTACTTATGGTTAATAAAATATTTCTGATTGATCCAAAATAAATACTTGAAAACTTGAACTGACCTAGTCTTTTCTACCCCACAAACTGAATCCATCTTTTCTTTAACTTGACTAAAAAACCAGAAAGCCCCGTTTGCCCAGCTGTGTAATTGACGTAAGGAGTGTCAATAACCCACTTCTCCTTCCAGTTGATTTTTCTTCTTTACTCCTTGCATGATAATGCAGATAGGTGTAAGTGAAGGCCTGTTGATTTGCAACATCTGTTTTTATGAATGGAGGCTCCATTTGAAGTTGACAGCATCCCCTTTAATAAAACCTCTAGAATTGAGTTAGGCTTTTGTTATTAGTTTTGATAAATTTAATCTAGAAAATTGTAAGTTCAGTGAGGACAAGTCTAAAACACCCCATGCCATCACAAGTGCTCCTGACAAGCATACTGATGAGATGAGATGGAGAAAATGTGGTTCTGATGTTTACCATATATATGTGTGTGTTTATATGTATATATGTGTATATTTTTGTCATATATATATGTAAAAAAAAAGGAGTCAAACCAGAAAGGATTGTAGTCTCAGGCTGTTCATCAGGCATGGCTCAGTAACACTGGATTCACAAAAGAAAAAAATCATCACACAAAACATGAGGGGAAGGTGGCTGGGAAGATTCACAGCAATCGAAATCTTAGTGCCCCTAGTGCTGAAGAGGTGCGGCTTTGTGGTAGGGAGAAGGATCAGAGAACCTGCACCTTTTCAAATGCTCTCTGTTTATCTGATGGAGGACTGACTGGTGCTTTGAAGGTTTTCTCCCCTCCCTGTTCTTTCCTTACTGCTACAGTCATTAGTCACTGACAGCATCCCACAAGCTAGGAGGATCGGCAAGAGGCCAGGTCAAGGATATGAACAACAGACTACTCCACTGAGAGGGCAGGACGAAGCATCTGAAAAGACCTGAGCATTTAGTATGGAAAGATATTGCAGTGGAAAGTGATGCAGCAGCTAAGTACTCCATGGTGAGTTCCATTTAGAACTGAAGACACAGCTTGTATTGCCTTGCACAAATCTCTCTAGGCCTTACTGAACGGTTTGACTGCTTGTTCTAGAGTTGAGCTGTCCTTGTGAAGAAAACTTAAGAGAAAAAGCTCAAATAACAGTGTAGTTATTACAGAAAAGGTCATGCGAAAGACTGTGGTACTTAAGGACTTCTTTGCCCCAGTGTTTGCTGCTAATACCAACAGTCGGGAATCCCAGAACTCTGAAACCAGTGGGAAAGTCTGAAGGAAGGAAGACTTTCCTTTGATGGAGGATGATCACGTTATAGAACTCTTAAATAAACTGGACTCAGATAAATCCATGGGACTCATTGGGATACAGCCACAATTGCTGAGGAAACTGGCTGACGTCATCATGAAGCCCTCCTGTTTTTGAAAGGTTGTGGTGTGCTTGGACTAGACAGTATTCAAAGGTCCCCTCCAACTTCAACCATTCTGTGACTTGATTATATTGAGCTTTTCCTGAAAGTGAATGAAACTGCTTTTACCACACCGGCACCTGAAGCCTCTGCTGTTGGAGGGATGCATGAAGTAAGCCGTTACTGGAATGATAAGGCTCTTACTGACAAGGACATACAAGCTCTTTGTTTGAAAACCTGTCTACAGGGCTTCTTTTTAGATTACATAGAGATGAGATGCTCTGTGGTTGAATCTGTACTTCATAAAATCAGTGATTAAATTTCCACTGGGAGTAGGATGTAACTCGTGAGCTCAGGGAAGGCTACAATATCATAAATATAGTTGTTGTCTTCTCGGTAGTGCCTCGGGGAGCAGGGTATTTAAAGTAAAAATCTGTTTCCTGCTTGCCCTCTGTGTTGTAGTTCCACCTAAAAACTGCTGGACTTTGATCCTTGGGGGGAAGATGCTGAAATTGCAGTGGAAAGCCCACAGATAAGAGATGCTATCATGGTAAAAAGAGAAGGCTGATCCAAATTCCTGTATTCTTTTCTCTTTTTGTACAGTGTCACTTCAGTACCTAGAGATGCTTTGTGCTGTCTGTCAGATGTTCTGTTCACATTGTTTTATGTTCACCTCTGCTAGACTTTTTTCCTTCCAAATTGTACTTGTTCTGGTACAGATATTCCAAAAATCTCTACACCCGTGCTGTGTTGTTGAAAAGGTTTCTTTCGGACACCACTCCACACTTGTCTAGCTCAGTTAAATGTTATTACAGACACTAGCTTTCTTACACATGTACTAGTTCCTATGAAATAATTGTGGCCTCTACGTGCTGTTGTAAGAGGAAAATGAAATACATGAAGACTTCAGTAATACCTGTTAGTTGAAGATGCTTCCGTAACATGTGATTGAGTTAAATGCTGTGGAGGGGCATCAAATCTGTCCACTGTGTTGCAATGAGTTCCTACACTTTGATAAGCCAATCAGTGCATGCTTCTTCATCCTGGCTTATATTTTACCTCGTACTTAAAATAGCTCATGATATCTTTGGCCAAAAATGTACTTGGGGTGGAGAAAGGCTTTTACAGGTAGTTAAAAATCTATGGGACTGTGGGGTATTTTTTTCACTGGTTGTGACTGGATTTTGTGGAAGTTCATGTTCTGTTTTTCACTTGTAAGGGAGATGGCTACAAACTTGTCCATTGCTGAGTGTGTGTTTGGTTAGAAGGATTTGTTCTAATTCAGTTTGATTTTCTCCTTGTTTTCATGAGTTTAGTCATAGAATAATAACAGAATTGTTTTGGTATTTCAGCAATACAAAACTGGTATTTGAAGGCTTTTTAACAAGCCAGCTCTGTGGATTTTATTGCTAACTTTTCTCTAGACAAGAGCTCTCCTAGCAAAGCTATCGCATTCGTACACAGACCTTATTTACTATTCCTTATGAGAATGAATGTTTGTATTCCTGTTCTTAGTCATCTTAGCTCATCCTTGATGTGTTTCTGAAGAAGCAGGACTGAATGTTCTGCAGTGTGTCTGAAACATTAGCAGTTGCTTCCCAATTACATCACTACTGAATAGCATGCAGGTTTTATTGTTGAGATATCCGTGAATCACTGATAAAAGGAAAAGTTGTTCTTGTTGAAGATATTTTTAACAAATTGCCCTTTCCATGCCTTCTCTGGATGTACAAACAGATGTCTGGCTAAGCCAGAAATGAATAGTGTGAGTGCAGAGAGGCAGTGAGAAGTTTAATTTGACTGCAAACTTCAGAGCAGCCCACCAGCTAAATGTTCTATTTGACATTAAGGGGTCAGGTTGTTACCGTGCAATCTCAGGCTGGCCACAGCAGTGTTACCTGAGGAGCAGAGGAAATCAGTGGTGACTGATTTGAATTGTGGGTACAATTTGCTGCTTGTCTCATTCATTGCTTTAAAATGAAATAAACCTGCATCAGTTGTTCTGCGAGGATAAAATTGCTTCTCCATGTATGTTAGTTGTGGTGCTTGATTTAGCTTGCAGAGGATCCAACAAACTGCTGTTTCCTGCTCCTATCTATCCATGCCTCACATGCTTTCAGAGGAAGGAGTGTGATAATTTAGTGGTGTTTTTTTCCCCGCACTGTTGATTCTAGTAATATAAGCAGTCTGTGTACAGAAATTAAGCAGGTCATGTAGCCAAGCTCAAGACTACAAGTAGTGATAAATATATCCCAAGGTATTTGAGGAACAAACCTCCTTTGGGAGGACCACTAATGCTGGTGGGTTATTTTGTTGGATAAAATGTCTGTGACAGTTCTGCTCACCTAGTAGCTGTGTTTAGGCAAGTGGCTTGTGGAAATGATGGAAGTAAATACACGTGAAACTTACCTCTTTCAGAGCTGTAATATTGGCAGACACAAACTTTTAGAAAAATAGCTTCTCCTAATTAAAGACTGTGTTGTGTGATTGTAGACAGTGAAATGGACAAGTCTTTTTCATTACTTGATAGTTAAATACAAAAACAAATGTTGTGCCTTACTAAATCAAGAAAACAGTTTGGTTTGGTTTTATTTCTGTCTGAGACACAGAAGCACCCAGGTTACTTGGAAAGTAAAACACGATAAGCCTTAGACTCTTTGGATTCTGGTAGTGGAAATATGACTGTATGGATTAATTTACTCTTATGTACGTGTGGAATAGTGAATTATAGTCAATGAATGCACCAAAGGTTTGACTATTAACATTGCATCTGCTTTTGTGGTTTGACTGTTACTGGTTTTTAAGAGAACACAGTGAAAGGCTAATAAGAGAGATTTTGTAGAGATTTTATTCTCTCTTTCCTGTTTATAGAAATTTTATTTTCTATTGCTGAGGCCATGAGCTGGAAATAGCAGAGGAAGAGAAAGACTTGCTTGTTAGTCAAGCACTTTACAATATAGTCATCTGGGAGGGACAGGCAATCCTGGAGTTTGGCACGTGGAGTATGTCCACTTAACACTGACTAGGGATAGTTCAGTAGTGCAACCTAATGGTCAAACTTCACCTCAGACACAGGGTACACACTTGTTCATCTAGGTTCAAGAAAGGTGAAATCAAACTGAATCAGGGACACAGAATTGCTGTGAGGTTAATGAAAAGCCTGTTCTCTAAGAAAAGACTGAAAAGGCATTACTCATTTAACTTAGGAAAATGAAGCTGAGTGGGATCAGAGTGCTGTGTATGAATACATCAAAGAACATGTAGGTAGGTAAAACAGTGAGGGAAAGATGTGAGCTACTTCATCTAAAGGACAGGCACAAGAACAAATGGATATTAACTGGTCATGAATATATTTTAGGTTGGAAATCAGAAGGTTGCTTACCACTGAAGGAGTTCAGATTTTGGAATAGCCTTTTAATTAGAGTAGTAAGGGAAGAAATTACCAAAGAGATTATATGACATGATACGGTGTGTTCCTGATAGCAGGGAATTGGTGACTAAGGGGGTCCTTTTCAGGCTCACTTCCTACACTCTCTCTGTTCTTTTCTGAGAAGTATAAGCTAGTTTCCCTTTCAAAAGACAAGGGAAAATCATGGTGAATAAAGCCATGTCAGTACTTAGATACACAGTAACTGCAAAAGGTATTTTGGGGAAACCAATCATGTACATCACTATTAATCTGTTGGCGTTGCAGTGTAGCTAGGTTCAATATATAGAAAAGAACTGAATATAGAGCAGGAAAGTATCTTGGAAATAAACAGATTTTTCAGCAAAAATTGGAAAGATGAAGTCAGTATTTTTTAATACAGCCAAAACATAAAGAAGAAAATTTAGTAGTGAGCATCTCAAAACTGTAGAGATCAAAGGGTGGCATGGGGGATAGAAGAGATTATTTAGATTACTTAATAATATCTCAGGGGATTTATTAGAAGGAGTAACGATACATTGACTTTTTTCTCTGTCTTTTTCTAATATGACTTTTGTAGGAGATATGACAAAATACAATGAGTTTGAGAGAGAACAGACTGGTCTTAAAGGTGGAGTACTTAATTATCTCATTGCTAGCCTGTGTCATTTTACTTCTAAATCAGTGGTCCGCTCTCCCAAATGGATAATTCAGTTACACTTTTGTTTACGAGAGCTAACATGAAAGCTGCAAAAAAACCCTATTGGGTTAATTTATATGATGTCACTAATTAAAACTAGTTCATGCTTCTATTTTAATTATTGATTTTGTTACTTTATCTGATCTAAAGACTGTGCTGCTCAATCTAGTAATGGAGGCTGCCAAAGTGTTCAGGGTAGGATGGATTTCTAAAGTAATAAACATTTGTACTGTTCTTCAGGGCTTACTGTTAGATTGGCCCGATGTGAGCTCAAGCTCTGACCTTGTGTGACCCAGAGAGGCTCCAGCAGCTTTCAGTCTGTCATTGGACCCTTCTGATATTAGCACGAAGCCATAATAGGCAGAGTCACGCAGCGCTACTGAGGAGTTCACAAAACTCCTTCTGCCCACCACCTAGTTACTGCTTTTCAAATGGCACTTGCAGCTCTAACAACATGAATGCCCACTTCTGTTCTTGGGAGGTGGGAGTGAAAGGTGCTCACAAGCTGAAGCCACTGTCTGCCATCTCCTTGAAATAAAAGTCAAAAGAAGGAAAACTTGTGCACTGGGCTCCAGTCGCAGCTTGATGGGGATTTAAGTGCTGCCTCTCAGCTGGCAGTGGCTTTAAGTGAGTCTTTGCCAGCTCCGCTTTCTGTGCATGTTAGCAAAAACAACAAGTAATACAGACCCGAAGTGCACATTTTGTCTACATTTAGCTGTATCTTAACCCAATCCCTAAAATTAGTTTGAATCACAATAAAGTAAGAAAATGTGGTGATGCTCTGGGTGGGAGTTCTTTGAAGTTGTAGGCAATATCACTGGAACCTAGATAAGTGCACCTAGACAACTGAAGTAGAAGCACTTCTGCTGGAAATCTTTCATAAGGCAGAAAAATACAATTTATGATAAATATTTAGCTTGTAATAGCACTAATGACCTTGATGGAAGGTAGTCTTAGGGATTAATGAGCACTTGAGGTTAATGGAATCAGCTCCACCCAACCAATCATTAATTCAGAGCTAGTGCCCTAGACTTTGATCATTAGTGCTTAAAAACAAAATCAATTTTAGATGGTTTGGGGCACCTTTTGACCAGCAACATCAACAATGCAGATTCTTAATTTTGAAAATGACCTTCCTGCTAGATTTTGCTCTTTTTCTTCCTTACATTACCCAGTCTTCAATAATGTGTAAGCACAAAATGAAAATGCCCAATTTCAACATGCTGTGTTTTGAAATGCCGGAGTCCTGAAGTCTTGAGCTAGAAGCATAACAGCTTTTTGCATGGAACACTCCCAGATTCCAGAGTCTGACAAATGGCAGTTCTTAACGATTTGGAAGTATTTTCACTTTGGATACTGTGTTGAATTTGGTAATGTTGGAGTTCAACGTAGTATCAAATAAGTTAGGTTTGTGCATGCCCTGCACCTGTAGGTAAATAGGTGGTAGTTGCAGAGCTGGGTCCGTAAACATTTGTTTCTAAAAGCAGCCATTAGCACAAATCTTGAAATTTGGGGAATGTGTAGATAAATTTTAGAAAGATTGCAGTAACTTCAGGTGTTTCTCTGCAGACCACAAAGGCCTAGTTTTTCTGCATATAGACACCTCCTTTTGAGCTGAATACTGAAAATGCAGTGTATATTGTAATGAAGAATTACTGGTTTTATCTTATAAAATGCAGTCTGAGGCTGAGCAGACAAAAGTGATGCCACAGTATTGCTCTTCTATGGGATAACATGCACAGGAAACAAGCACAGATAACCTCCTGAACCGTGTAGGCTCAATATGCTCCCAGCCCCATTAGAATATGTTACGTATACACTTAAGAGCAGCACTCCCATTTCTGTGATGGTGTGGATGCTAACCTGCCCTGGAAAAATAGAGCTCTGTAATTAAACTCCCTGCTACATGCAGATCTGATTATGAAATGTGTGGGTTAAAGGAAATTATTCTGGCCAAGGAGACTGGCTCAAGCACAAGGTTATAATAAGAACAGTCCCATTTTTGAAGGGGATGATAGGAATAGCAAACTCCTATCTTTTCTGTCCCAGTGCCAGACAGTATCTGATTTTACCTGCAGCAATACACGCAGCAGCAGCAGGAATCTCACAGGATGCCTAAATCTAAGAAATGGTGTTTAGATCTCACTGTAAAATGTTGCAGAGATGGTAATGACAAGGTGTATTTATTTTCATGTGTACATGGTGTGTGTATATATACATGTATGTACATTTATGTATACACACACGTAGTCAAAATACAAGAGAGGCATTCTCAAGAATCAAAATCTTGCAAAAATGGCATTGCTAAAAGGCATTATTTATAATGTCTATTTTCTGGTTGGTTTTAAATACTCTGTTTTCCTTTATTGCAGAATACATTTTTGCTTAACTCTATATAAAAGACTAGGAGTGGAATCCTGACCTACTGAATACAGAGGCAAAATACCCTTTATTTTCTATAGGATCATAATTAAACATGATTTTTTTTTTTAAATCAGATAAAAAACCCCACACCACAATGCCAAAACGTTAAGAAAGAAGACCAGAGGAGATTTAATTTACTGAAAATATGTAAAAAATACATTGAGCTATTTCAGAGTCTAGGCATACATTCTAAAAAATTAAAAACCTTTCTTTTTGATATTTGTGAAAATATTTCCTTGTTATTTCAGTTACTTTAAACCATGTGCCTAACTTAAATTTTCTGTTTGCTTGAAAACTCCGCAGTTCTCATACTTCTCCTAATTTTTATCCTAAACTTCCTCTAGATTTTATCTTAAGTATGAATCTTAGTTGATAACACAGCACAGTTTCCATTCTGTTTCTGCTTACCTAAAATTTCAATTGAAATCTGGTTTGTTTGGGGTTTTTTTGTTGTTGTTGCTTTTACCACAGAAATACTTGAACGATTATTTAAATGTAGTGATACCACTGTCTGCATTGTGAGTAAATTTTTAAACAGATTTTGGCTGTAAGAGTGCAGCACTCTCACACAAACCTGTGAAAGCACTTTCCCATATAACTCAGCAGAGCTTTTAAAGTTATTTTTTTCTTAATAGCACTGTTGGTTTTCACAAATGTTTATCTATGAAATTTTATTTACTGTTTAAAATACCACTGAAAATCTTATTCGAATAACTGCTTGGCCCTTCACAGTGAAATGATGGGGGAGCTTGGTGAGGCTATAAAAGCAATTGTTAATGCGGAGCAGAACATGGTCGCGGGCTGTGCAGCCGCCTTCTATAGTCTGTGTTCTGCAGCCTCATAAACAACTTGCTAACGAGCACCAGATAATGGCTGTGGATGCTTAATAACTTCTTTCCCTGCAATTGAGCTGAAATGTTTAAAATACGGTAGTTGAAAAATAAAATACTCTTTCTAGGGGGAAACAAATAATTTTCTACACTACCTTTTTAATAACATTTTATGGTATCACACAGAGGAGAAAACCAAAATAAATTCAGCAAATGTAGAAATCGATAGAGACGCTGGTATTTCCTCCGGTGAATAAAATCAATTACGTCTTCAGAAGAGGTGTTTCTTTAAAACAAAACAAAACAAAAAAAAAACCAGAGGGAGGGGGGGGGAGAAGCACCCCCCCCCCCCCCCCCCCCCCCCCCCCCCCCACCCACCCCCCCCCCCCCCCCCCCCCCCCC
>JAAGNO010006800.1:15696-42116 GCA_033439905.1 Ceryle rudis
GTGCCCGGTGTCCCCTACACCCTCCAGGTGCTCCAGGAAGGTTTCTCCACCCCCCCCGGCCCCGACGGGACCTTCGAGGCCGACGGCTCCGTCACCTTGATCCGCGGAGGTCCCGTCACCGCCCTGGTGGACACCGGGGGACCTTGGGCCGAGCGGCGGCTGCGGGAGCTGCTGGCGGCCCGGGGGTTGTCCCCAGGGGACGTCACCCACGTCATCTGTACCCACGGGCACTGTGACCACGCGGGGAACCTCAACCTCTTCCCAGGAGCCACCCTGCTGGTGGGGCTGGACCTCAGCAGAGGCCCCGGGCGCTTCCTCCCCCACCCCCTGGCCCGGGGCCGTCCCTTGGTCCTGGATCCGGGTCACCTGGAGGTGGTGGCCACCCCGGGTCACACGCTGGACCACGTCAGCGTCGTGCTGCGCGGGACCTCCCTGGGGACGGTGGTGGTGGCCGGGGACCTCTTTGAGAAGGAGGAAGATGAGGAGGAGTGGAGGAGGTTGAGCGAAGCCCCCGAGAAGCAGGAGGAGAGCCGGCGCTGGGCGGTGGCCGTGGCCGACGTCAACGGGGATGGGTGAGAGTCAGAACTGCGTGTCCACCCCATTCCCGCCCCCCATGGGGACATCCCCCTGCTTGGCACACCCCTGAGTGCCACCAGTCCCCATGTCTGGGGACCCGACCCTGACCCCCATGCCGGGCGCAGGCACGACGACGTGCTGGTGGGTGCCCCCCTGTACATGGCCCGGCACCCCAACGGGCAGCGCAGCGAGCTCGGCCGCCTCTACCTCTACCTGGGGGGGGGCAGCGGCTGTTTGCCCGGCCCCCCCAGACCCTGACGGGCACCCACCCCTACGGCCGCTTCGCCGCCGCCATCGCCAGCCTCGGGGACCTGGACAAGGACGGCTACGTCGGTAACAGCGGCATGGCACTGGGATGGGGCGGCTGGGGGGACTGGGCTGTGACAGGGGATCTGCCACCCCCCCGCCCGTCGGCGTCCGGTCTAAACCACTGGGGAAACTGAGGCAGGAACAGGAGGGTGGGTGGCGGTGCCGAGATGAGGGTGCTCACGTCCCCCGTGTCTCCAGACGTGGCCGTGGGTGCCCCGATGGGGGGGGACGGTGGCAGCGGGCAGGTCTTCATCTTCCGCGGACACAGCGAGGGTCTGACGGCGGAGCCCACCCAGCGCCTCGACAGCCCCTTCCCCGGCCCCGCCGCCTTCGGCTTCGCCCTGCGCGGTGCCACCGACCTGGACGGCAACGGCTACCCCGGTACGGCCCCGCCGCGTGTCCCCCCGCTGCCATCCCGCTGCCACCCGCCCCGTCACCGACCCCCTGCTTGTCCCCGCAGATCTGCTGGTGGGGGCTTACGGAGCGGCCAAGGTGGCTGTGTACCGGTGAGTGCCCGTCCCGCCGGCTCCGGTGGCAGCACGGCCCGGGGGGGTCCCTGCCCGCGTCGCCCGGCACCTCAGCTTTGTCCCCATGTCCCAGGGGACAGCCCGTGGTGATGGCCCGGACCCAGCTGACTGTCCCCGACGGGCTGAACCCCGAGATCCTGACGTGTGTCCTGCCCCTCTCCGGTGCCCGTGTCAGCTGGTGAGCCCTGTGATGGGGACACTGCTTTGGGGACACCACGACCGTGGGGACACCACGGCCGTGGGGACATCACCCTGAGGACGGCGGCGGGTCCCTGAGCACCCCTGGGTGCTGTCCCCCCGCAGCTTCCCCGTCGTTCTGTGTGTCAGCGTGACGGGCCAGCACATCCCCCAGAGCATCCGTGAGTGCCAGCGTCACCCGGGGGCACCGCCGGGGTGGCACCAGGGATGTCTCCGGTGCCACGTGTGTCCCCCCTGCCCGCTGTGCCCTGCCAGGTCTCGACGCCGAGCTACAGCTGGACCGGCTGAAGCCCAAACTGTCCCGCAGGGTCCTGCTTCTGCAGGGCCACCAGCCATCCTGGCACGAGGCACTGGCACTGGCCCCGGGGACAGCCCCCCTGTGCCACAACCTCACTGCCTACCTGCGGGTACGGGGACGGTGACAGTGCGGGCTGGCGCGGGTGGGGACAGTGGCATCTTCAGCCGGCATGGGGACAGGGATGGGGACACTGGTCCCAGGAGGTTATGGGGACAGGGATGGGCACAGTGGCATCTCCAGCCCAGGGAGGGTGGGTGAACAGGGATGAGGACAGTGGCATCTCCAGCTGGGATGGGGACAGGGATGGGGACGGTGGCATCTCCAGCCGGCATGGGGACAGGGATGGGGGCACTGGTCCCAGGAGGGTGGGGGGACAGGGATGGGGACAGTGGCAACTCCAGCTGGGCTGGGGACAGGGCTGGGGACAAGCGGTGTCCGTGGGTGCCCCCAGGATGAGGCCGAGTTCAAGGACAAGCTGAGCCCCGTGGTCCTGAGCCTGCGCCTGGCGCTGCCCCGGGGGGCCGCGGGGCTGGTGCTCTACGGGGACACCCTGGTGCAGGCACAGGTAGGCGGGGGGGACACAGGGCTAAGCTGGGGACATCGCCCCTGTGCCCAGGGTGGGCTCTTCCCCACAGCTGAGCCAGGGCGCCTGTGAGTACCCCCAGCCCCACGATCCCCAGCTGGTCCCCACTGTCCCCAATCCATCCCTGGGACATTGTCCCTGTCGTCCCTACTGTCCCCAGTGCTTCTGTGGGATGTCCCCTCTGTCCACCCCCCGCCCTGTCTCTGCTCCCTCCTCGGGATGTCCTTCCAGTCCCCTGCAGTGTCCTTATTACCTCCCTAGGATGTGGCCCTTACCCCCCACTGTCCCCAGTTGCTCCCCACAATGTCCCCCCCAGTATGCCCCACTGTCCCAAGTTGTTCTGTGGGATGCCTTCACTGTAACCCCCCCAGCCCCAATCCCTCCCTGGAATGTCCTCCCAGTACCTCCCACTGTCCCTAGTCCCGCCCTGGGATGTCCCCTCTGTACCCGTCCCCATCCCCAATCCCTCCCCATATTGTCCCCCCAGTACCTCCCACTGTTCCCAGTCTCCCCCTGGCATCAGCCCCTTCCCTCCCTGATGTCCCCGGTCCTTCCCCAGGACGTCCCCCCTCTCCGGGCTGCTTTTCCCAATGACCCTCCCACCCCACCCCCCCCTCCCGGCCCCCGGCCGTCCATCCAAGTGGAGCCCGGTGGGTGCCGGGGGGTGGGTGCCGGCGGTAGGTGTCACTGCAAACGTGGCTTTGGGGTCAGGTGCCGGGGATGTCACTGGAACCGTTGAGCTGTCCACGTTATTGAATGAGTCGGCAGTCAGATGTTCAGCATGCATGGGACATTGTCTGCCGGGCTGTTTGAGGCACTGGCAGCAGAAGGTGACATCTGGTGACTAATGGGCTCAGATGTGAAAGCCGTTCCCACAGTTCCGTGGGCTGCAGCTGCTCTGCCACCGTGCAAGATGCAGGAAGCGGGGGGGAGGATATCGCTAGAAAAAAATCAATACCCTCTGATTTCAGAGGAAGTATAACATGGCCCCGGCTGCGGACATTTTCCCAGCCCAGACTTCTGATAAATGAAAAGACGACACAGCGAAGCATGGCACTTTACTGTGTTTCCTCTTTCGCTTCTCTAAACCCATCAACTTTTAACGAAATGGCTCCACCTTATTAAACAAAGATGGACCCTTTCCAGACACAGATCAGACTCTGCTCTGTTGCTCTTATCAGACAGGTCTCTGTCAGAGTCAAACCGCTCTGGTTTCAGTGTAACCTCAACTCCCGATCACCTTCCTGTAAGGCTTTCAAAACCAAACCACAGCTCTCGCCATTTCCTCGCGGGCAGGGCTACGCGTGGGGAGAAACTCTTCTGTCATTTAAACTTTCTGTAATAAAGATTAAGCCGGAATGTGGTACCTGTATATTTTGTTGTTGTTGTTTGTTTGTTTCATCCACTGATCAAATGTGATTCATTTGTCAGATTCTTAGAACTGGCAGAGAGAAACCACAGGAAGAGCACGGTGCTGCAGATGGTGGTAAAAACTCTATTATTAGCAGATGACAGCACAAACCACGGAGTGGAAAGCGCAGATAAATTCATGGCTGGAATTTAGTGTTTACATCAGAAAAAGGACTTTAAGAGGGGCTTTCTGGTGTTTGCAGGGGAGGGAAAGGGGAAGAGAGCTGGGAGGCGGGAAGGGAGCATTGCTCATTGTGCCCTTCCAGTAGTAAATCAATGCGTTTGGTGTTAGGGAGTCACTGAAAAGAGCTGACGGGAGAAAGGAAAAGCAAGGACCTGAGAAGAGAGATACATTTAGCGGTGCGTGCACAGATTATCACATGATTTTCTATCATCCGAGCCTCTAGTGTGACAGAGGGAGGGAGAATAGTCACATGCATCAGCCTCATAAAATCTGCAAAAGCACTGTTCTTAATTCAGCCATCGGCTGCTCCCAGACCTCACGCAGAGAATTACAACGAAATTCTATTTGCAGACTGACATCCCTAATGGTGCTGTGTCCTTATGTTTATTTCGGTTAACTGTCAGCCCTTATAAAGTGCACTGTACCACAGCTGCTGCTGCAGAAAAGAAAACCCTCTGAGTAGCTGCTTTGGGGGAGATATTTGAGAGAAACATAAATAAAAGAAGGGGGGAGGGGGGAGGAGAAGGGAAAGAAAATCTACTTGTGTATCTACACAATGTGAGACTCAAAACAGAGATCATTCAACCCTTGTTTTCAGCGCATTTCTTGGTTTTAGTCTTAGCTGATAAAATATTTAACAACCATCTTAGCGCTCAGCATAGCAATAGCCAAAGACTATCCAGGCTCTCAGCCCCTACTGAGACAGAATTCCAGTGATGGGAAGTTTTTCCCCTCTGCTCATATGATCTGCTGTCTAGCTTAGCTCCAGGTTTAATGTGAATTAAAAAAAAAAAAAACAAACCCCAAACAAAAAGCCCCATTATAGCATGCCCTGTTACTGAAACATACACAGTGTTTTCTGGGAATTACAAATTGAAGGATGCCACTGACAGTGCTACATTTATTGGTTGGGTTACTGTATCTGCCTGCTTTTGGTAATATAAATAAGACAGAGGTTACTTAATTTGGGTCCCTGATTAGGATGGAATTACATTTTTCCACATGGACATAAACCAGAATACAATCTCTGCTCCCAGCAGTGTGCCTGCTAAATAATAAGAAAAAGTTGGTGAAACAAATCAACATGGGAACTCTGGCAGACAGAATTAAAAGTACTGCATAGAAGATTCCCACTGTTATTTATTGCTCTCAAGTCAGGAACTGAGTAAGGAAGAGCTACAGTCCAGACTCTGTGTTATTACTGCTAATTTTTAAGATCATTGAAAATTATTTTTCCAGATAGGAAATCAGGAAAATAATAATAAA
This sequence comes from Ceryle rudis, assembly GCA_033439905.1. NCBI lineage: Eukaryota > Metazoa > Chordata > Aves > Coraciiformes > Cerylidae > Ceryle > Ceryle rudis. Next base: position 21,048 of record JAAGNO010006800.1, read on the forward strand.
AAAATACATTTAACATCAGCTTTTTGTGGCATTTCATCCAGAAATATTGATTGCTGGACCATGATATAACAAGTTGGGTGGGGTTTTAGCCTTTTTTTTTTTTTTCCCCCAATAGTTAAATAGTGACAACTCCTGTTGGGATTGAGTAGTGTCTTTTCAACATATTTGGAGGGTTGGCCCCTACAGTCTTTTTGTGAGAGGGGGCAATATCAGTTCTTAAGATTTTTATTAGAGCTGTCATGAGTTTTGGTGGTTTTCTCTAGGTGCCAGCTGCCAGAATCAGGAAATTGCATGATCCATTCAGCTGCAGTTACTAAGTAAATAAGTCTAACCCTTTCTGATGGGGAAACTTGTGTTTTGGCGAGGCTCAGAAATTGCTGATCAAATACCAAGGCTCCAAGACTTATAATTTGAAAATAATGCATCCTTACGAATTTTGCACCTCTAAATTGCTGTACTGAAGGGGATCCCTGTTGCTTTTCATAAATGTAAATAAAAGCATAACACTTGCTTCTAAGATTACCTCGTCTTTTTCCTAGATGCTGTTTTACATTAAAATACAGTGTCCACAGACTGGAGTTTTTCAGAGTGAGTTTTCTTATGCCAGATCATCTCTATTGAGATGATTACCTTTTTTCCTCATTTTAATTCTGAGGTTTAGCTTTTTCTCAGAATGACATTGTAACAGTCCTTAACTCGGAGTCACAAAATCTTTAGCACTTGCATGCTCTGGAGCAAGAATTGGAAATACAGGGAAGAGATTAAGACCACCAGATGAAAAAACAGATAAACACATAGGGAGAGTGGAAGAGAGAAGTGTTGAGGAAGAGCAATATGAGGTGTAGGACAGACAGCATGAAGTAGTAGCTATTAGAAAAACCTTTCAGGAAAATAAGCACAGACGTGGGCTGGTGTGGTAGCTCAAGCAAAGCTTTTTATGGTACAGTATTGCTTAGCTAAGGACTTTAAGTGTCTCATAATAAAATCACAACAAATTTATTTTAACAGAATGTTTTCAATTATCTTCTTTCCAAAATGACAAAGAGGTTCTGTAGAGGAGTCATTTTGATAGTTTGGGAAGGCACAACAGAACTGTGCATATATTGCTTTTCACTTTTCAGGAACTCTGTAGAGCCTGGTTAGTAGTCTTTTCTAAAATTTTCTAATAGCTTTGTTGCAAAATAACAACCTTCAGAGCTTTATGCTCTAATTAAGCGTGTGTGCATGCGTGTGTTTACTGGGGATTTGATTGGCTGGCCCTGTTGCAGTCATTCATGAAGTTGTTATTCCTAGGTGTAAGATCTGGGAAATGGATCTATCAGCCTCATGCTGTGTCTTCAGGTACCTATGCTTGGGTTTTCTCTTACTTTCCCAAGTAATCAAGGGCTAAGGCAGAGTGGTTGTGGCCATGGAAGCCAAGTGGAGGAGGCATTTAGGACACAGCTTGACCTTCTGTATCCATCAGTTCACAGCTGGAGGGAGACAGGAGAGAACATGTTCCTTCTGTGAAACATCTGCCCTTCTCATGCAAGGCTACAAAATTTGTTAAAGGGTGCAAAGCTTACTGAGTTGAGTTTTTTCATTGCGAGCCCTGGTAGGATGATAAAACTGGCTGGAAGGATTCAGAATCAAGTAAGCATTTGTGCTATTTGCTGCATGAACCTGGATCTGTAGTGTGTGTTTGGGCACATAACAAGAATAGTTTTTGGTGCTCAGCATTTTGGGCATATGCCGCAGTATTATTCTGTGTCTATGCTGTTAATAGCCTACGCTTCTAAACAGGAAGGAAGGGTAAAAATCCAATTTGATTCTCGTAAGATTTCTAGTAGGAGAGACTTTGCTAAGGGTATTGCTGTTACTAGCACTGACTGGTGCCTTTGCTAGTGGGATGGGAGTGGCAAGGCTAGAATGGAGGCACAGCTACTCTTTTTTCCAGTTTGAGACTGACCTCAAATTAGTGCGAGGGGAAACTGTACCATTATGAGAATTTGTGTGGGAATGGAAGTTTATATTGACTTCGGATGAACATACATTTATTTATTTAGAAGACTTTCAGAAGTTCCCATCTCTTTCTGGGTTGTGGTTGCTGAGATTAGTCAGGGGATGCGTTCAATTCTTCCACTGAACTGTGCTTTTCCCTATGAAAGAAAACATTTGCTAAAGTAAAGGCTGCATTGAATTGAGATGAAGGTAAATTTCTTTTAGGTGACTTTATTTTCTTGCCTTCTGAAAAGCACCACCCTCCTTTCTAGAGCCTCTCCATCACCTGTGCGAGTGCTGCAATTATAAACGTATGCACATGAACATACAAACTGTACTTTGACATCCTTATGTCTATTGGGGATGACTTGTATGTGTTTTTTGAGGTACCCTTCAGCTTCCACACTGAAGTCTTGTTTTTAATTCTTGTGTGAAGATAGCTATAAGCTATTACAATGAATGATTTAGCTTACTGTTGGAAATGTTTAGATTATTCTGCAGTTATGAATGCTGCACTGTGTTTTTCTAGACAAATGAACACAGTTAATAACATTACAATGATAAGGCATTTACTGTTTACCAAAAAAACATTTAGCTCTCGTGTCTCTGGGGATTTATTTGGAATATCTGTATTTTCACAGCTGCAAAATACAGGTGGCGTGGGCTGTTGTTGGATGAGAATGACATGTTTTTCAAAGGCAGAAAAATGAAGTCAACAGTCACACGACTAATTGACAATCATTAGTGAGTTGATCTTTTGCACCAATTGTTGGTTTAAGGCTTGAAAAATCTATCATTATCCCTGACAGCAAAAATTAGCCTGGTGAGATTCCAGCTCTCAGTTGACTAATTAACTTCTCTAATGCTGATAGACTTCCACCAGGTACACCTAGGAAATAGAGCCATGGTACAAATCCTCAGATAGGGATTCATATGAATGTAGTCTCTCTTGGGAAGTACAGTGACAGGAGATAGGCAAGCGGTCTATCAGCACTGAAGGTGTTAAGAAAAGAAAACACTCTCTTGGTTGCCTTAGCGGAGGAGATGGTCTTGCCTGAGCTAAAATATCTTATCAGAATTTAAAAAACTCGCTTCTAGATTAGGGAGCTGGCAAGCACTATCTTAAAAATTATATACAGCTTTGTAGATGCTTCTGATGTGACTTTTTCTTGCAGGAACTGCTAAGTTTGTGGTACTAGAAGAGCAAAATCCTTTTGAAAAAATGCTGCGAATCTGCAGTGTTTGGGTTTGATAGCTGAAAGTGGACTTTTAATTTTGTACTATTTGACTAATTTTGAAAATTACATTTATAATTCTTTAGTAGAAAAGTTATTAAGAAAAAAATGCTGTAATTAATAACGTTAACTGAGTAATAGAGGAAGAAATACTAAAAATTAATTTTCAAGACCATGTGACTATTTCTGTGTTTCTTTAAATCCGTGTCACCAGTTGCCTGGTATTTCATAGCAAGAATGTAAAGGTCTTTCAGGCAAAAACTGACATTTACTGTCTTGACTGAGGATGATCCAGCACAAATGGCATGTTAATAATGGTAAATAGCAAAATGTTAGATGAAAAGCAGTGTATGACAAGCAATATGAAGATATGAGGCATGCCCATTTTATTTTTTAAGATTATTTTTTGCTTCATCTAGTTGTAGTTAACAAAGCTGGTAATATTCAAAAACATACCATTGTTTTACTCTCAAGTTCTATGCCTTATACTCTGCATCCTGATGTCTTTCGTATCATTGGGGCACTCACATGGCTTTGTATTCTAATCTGTTACTATCACAGACTTTCTCTGACAAACTAATGAGTTACTGTCATTAGTTTTATCTTTAATTTGACCATATCTGGGTGTTCCATAGGGGTGTGGAGTTATTAATGTGCAGGTTATGGAACACTCTTTGACACAGCACTTTCACATAACTTATGACCTTCTCACAGTGTATTTTTTAGTACTTTTTTTTCAGTGGGAAATACTGGTATTTAGTGGTGTTCTAACATGTTAGTACCACCTTTTAATGTTGGTTGACTGCAGATACTCAATTGACAGAGCAACTTAATAAATGTCTGCTTGTGTTTGGTTGTTAAGAGAGATTCCTGCCAGTATGATAATTCAAGCTTCAGGAGTTACCTTTAACGGCTCAGGAGCTGCTAATATTACCCACCAGAGCCAGTATGATTACTTGGTGCATAGTCAAATGTGCTCCACCTTCTTCATGGGTGAAGCATGTGCTGTCTACCTCGGAGCCCAAGGTAGCACGTAGTGAATGAAAGGGATTTCCCTTCAAGGACTTCAGTGATGGACAGGTGAGAATCTTTGAATCCAAAGCACATTAAGGAAAGGACTGTTCAGGCTCTGTTTGGCAAGATTAAAGAAAAGGTGAGAAGTGAAAAGGGTCTGGACCTAATTGCACAACTGCCTTGTGCAGGGCAGGCCCTTCCTCTTTCATCTGCAGTGTTGCAGCAAGCCGCAATAGAGCGAGCAGGGCTGGAGTGGTCACTCTGAATACCAAAGTATTCAAGCCTGTGTCACCTTTAAGCGTACAGGTGAGTTTTTCAGGAGTAAAAATTGGCATGATTGTGCACTTACGGTTAAACACAGAGTTATGTGCTTTTCTGAATCGAAGTTTAAAGAGTAGAAGAGTCTGGTCTTGGTGCAGTTTGAACTGATCCTGCCTGCTCATGAGTATGTAAATGATTGGGCTGTTACTAATGAATAATTTTAGTTCTTTATCTCATAGTGGCGTAAAAGTGGTTTCTTGTCCAATCAATGTTTTCAGCTCAGTGATTTGTCTGTGTGCTTCATGTATTTGCAGAAGTTCTTCCTGTGTTTGTTTTGCTTACAGTTGGTTCTCTTAATTTGTCCTGTCTCTTTCTGTGTGTTTATTCCTTGGCATGGATTGCAGTAGCTGTTGTATTTAATTTGAATCCTCCTTTTCTAAGCTGTGGTTATGAACAAAGTCTTGTGTCAAATCCTAATTCAATGATTTAGGTGAAACCAGAATCGGTCCCTTAGCAGTTGTATATACACTTAATTTGCTGCATGATAAGCACCAGTAAATCGCATATTCCAACACTGGTCACTTATCAGAGGCTTTTTAGAGGACCAGAATGTGCCACGGGAGAACTAGTTCCTTAGACAATTGCAGATGCTACAACTGCATCTTGCTTCGGTACCAGGAGTTTCTGCATTCCAGACTTGCTATATTGATTTTGATAAACATACCTGGAATGTCTCTGGGAAAATCTTACAATCCCTCCATTTCTTCATTTGTAAAATGAGATTTAAATGGTTTGTTTTACAGGAAAGCTAGTTAATGCCTTGCAAAATTCTGAATGTTTAAAATTCTCTGTACTTCACATACTATTGTTTAACTGAAACGTATGAAGAAACACAATGTGCCTTTTAATAGTTACGCAGTACCATTCAGTTTCTCTCTAGTTTCCACCTCCCATTAATTAATTTCTTTCTCTGTATTCTGTTTTAAAGTTACCTAATTACCTGTAAACAAAAAGAAACCTGTTTCTGTTTTTTTAATGGTGGAGTTTAATTTTTACTAATCTTATTAAATAATAATATTAATAAGACTTAACAGTTCTCATACAAAGAGAGAGTGTGCACTATAGAAAACATGAATACATTTAACCAGTGTAAAACAGCTTGAGCCATTTTCATTTCCACTGTGTATTATGTATTTTTTTTAAAGAAGAAAATTAGACATGGGAGAATTAATTTGAACTTCATTGCTTATGAATTATTAATTCCTTATGAGTGGAATTACTTATACTGAATAGTAGTGAGGCAAAGCACAATTAAAAAGATGTAGCTTTCTCAAACTTTTAGAAGCCAGAGTAACAGGCCCATTTGTGGGTTTTGGGTTTTTTTTCATTGTTGTTGTGTGGCTTTATTTATTTATTTATTTATTTACATGCTTATTTGGTTGGACAGCCAGATTTCCATCAGTTTTCCCTTGTGGATGTGTATGCTCTTACACATATCCTTGCAAGGGTAGCGTTTGAACTTTTATAGTCTCTGCTTTTACATCTGCCTCTTGACCTTCCAGTCCCCATTCAGTAGTATTGTGTTTTGTTTTCCTTTTGGGCCACCAATATCTCAGATTCAACATTTCAGATTCAATTGCTTCCCATTCTGTTCTTCAGAGTGATTTCTGTGCTGCAGTAACCATCTCCTGTTCATTCTTTGATCCCTCCATTGACTGCCTTTCATTTTTCATAAGATTCAGCTCCATTTGTTACTCTTTAGATTCTCAAATATCTGAATCCAAACTTCTCTGCTGTATTTTTTTTTTTCTTATTCTAGTCTATCCTTGTGACTGTTCCTACTATTCCTATACCTGTCTCCTTCCGGTTCTTGGCCCTTGGCCATGTCTGTCTGCGGAGGTTTAACCTTCTCAGATAGCTTCCATGGCATGGTCACTCATTAGGGGAAGCAGATACGTATAGATCTTTAATCTGAAATCCTTTTTGTCACAATACTTTTTTCATACTGCTAAAAGAAATTGCAGTTTTATTTAAGGAAATGTACCTGTTTAATATATACCTCTGGTCACTGTTAGAGCTGTTTGTCTTTTCCCTTAAAATTACAACTTCCTACATCAGCCTTTCACACCTTTCCTGATGTATACGGTCAATTCTGGCTTTTCTTTTCTCTCGTTTTGCAAGCATTTATGCTCACAAAGGAATTTTGGCTATTTCTAGAGCCAGTGAGAAGTAATATTTTTACTGAGTGCCAATACTGCAGGAAAGTATGGAAAGGCCAGGTCTTGTCTGCTGAACTGTATGCCGTAGTGTTCAAGTCAATTTATAAAAGAGCTTGAGATATTAATGACACTGTACATGAAAGTATCTGGGAATCTCTGATAAAAAACCGTCAAAAGCTATTGAAGATTTGTACTAGATTGCAAAAGGAAGAATACAGGTTTGCATATTATTCCTTCCTTAATGCCAGATGAATTAGTGTTATGATAATGATTATCAGAGGAATTAAGTGTGATTTGTCACTTGTTGCAAAATGTTGCCCAGAATAGTAATCCATCATTGCTTTTTCATAAAAGAAGCTTTATCTGTGAATGAGATCTCAGAGATATTGCTATCTTCATAAAAATACCTGTTTCCACTATTAATGTAAAAGCAAACTAAGCCCTGGCAGTTTAGCAGGGCTCAAGTCAGGACCCAACTAAAACTTTTAATGGATTTTACATGGGTTTATAGTAATGGGTTGACTTTCCTCCTGCTTACTGTTATGCACGACTATTCTGTTCTTCCCTGCAGTGTGCAACAAGCAGATGGAATGGTCAGCAAGTCAAAATGTAAGATGTTGGAAAGGTCACGAAACTACAGGATGTTGCTGTGTTTCTCATCTGTCTTACAATTAGGGTATCTTGTTCTTGTAGCAAGACTCATAATGAGGACTGTAATGAATACAACTTACATCTCTTCCTTTCACCCAGAAGCTGAAAATAAAGGACAGGTGAATTTGTGCTAATGAGGGACCAGGCAAGGCAGCAGCTTTTACTTACGTGAGCAAATGTTCCTCATTCGTGTAGTTGTACTTGTATTGGGAATTGCCCAAGAAAAAAAGGATTGTTGGATGGACTCCTAAATGGTCAGATTACTCAAAGACTTTTTTGAGTCTTAAACTTTTTAAGATTGAAAAAAGCTTGGTGAATTTGCATGATTTAAAAAAAAAAAAAAAAAAAAAATTACTTAGGATGTCCATGATCAGGGTAGTGGGCTTAGGTCCAGGAGACTCAGGTCATGGCCACAGAACTCATGCAGAATTTAGTGAAGATTACTTCAAGACCACTGATGTTGGAAGATTTGGGAAAGGTATTTGTAGTGAGAGATTAGATTAATTCACAGAGCATTTTCGCCATGGCCACAACAGCGACCTTGGGAAATCTGAGGTGGCTAGAGCAGCTGAAAAACCTGTAGGTAGGTCTCTGCTTAGCAGCTGCAGCTACGAATAGGATTGTTGGAGCTGAGCTTTCAAGGTGTTAAAATCTGTAAAGCTGCAACATCACTTTGGTTTTCTCCCTTTTTGCAGTTTATGGAAAAGTACCTCTGAAAGATGGATAAGTTTCTGTATTAAACCTTAAAGATAGCTGCAAGGTAATGAACCTCTGTAAGTTCACTCAACAACTCCAGCAGCTCTGCTGGAACCATTTTTTTTTTTGTGAAATGGAGCAACAATTCTTTCTGTCACCCACTACTACTCAGGACCAATGGTGGAAGTTGTCTGTTTATTGGTGTTGATGGATAATGGAAGTAATGAAATAATTCTCATGGCTTCTTTTGGGTCTATGTTCTCTGTTTTGTTTCAGTATCTTGACTGTCTTTTAAACCACAGCTGCAGTAAGTTTGGGTGACTTCTATCAGAGGTCCACTACTATAAATCCTGATATCCAGTATCTGTCAACCTGTGCAATATTCTCATGATACAGCAGCCAATGACTGATGGTCACACCTGCCGTGGTAGTAAGCATCTTTCAGCACAACAGTATCGAAATAATGTCATGAAACTTGGTTTATTTTGGAAGGCCCTATGTTATCTTTAGTGTTGTTATCCGGATTAGAGTAGTGCCTGCTGACTCCCAGCAAAACTAATAATCATTGGCAAATCCACGTAAGAAGCAATGAAGAGAAATAGAAATGGAATTAGAAAGCCACCATGGTTTTCTCACAATGGCAGAACCAGAAGTATAATCCATGTCCCATGATCTCCTCTGTTGTGTGGTGGGTTTTTTTTTCCCTGCTATCTGTGCTCTCACTAAAACTATCTGACTACATGGAATGATGCTATTCAAGATTTTGTTCGTGGTGTTTCTGTAATAGTTTTCAATGATAGTGTATTTTCTTGCTTTCTTATTGTAACAGTAGCACTAAAACATGTAAAAGCATAAATTTACTGTGTGAACAGCACATTCTGATTCCTGGCAGCAGCTTTACGCTAATAATGTGGAAAGTTTTGAGAGTGACTTTTTATTAGATTTGCATAAGCGTTGGAGTTATGTCCAAATATTTGCAAAATTCTAGTAGAAACACATAGGAGCTTTGCAAATATTTCGGCGAACATGTTGTTTTTGGTGAAGAGGAAAACCACCAGGAACTTAAATAGATCAACTTTTGTTATCCTCAGGCATATGGTGTGTAGTTTTGACCGGGCAGTTCATGGGAGGAAGAATGATGGATGATATACAAGAAAACTTTCTGCTCAGTTATGTTCAGTGCTTTTTCCCAAAAGCTGTAGCATACCAGAATTCATTCTTGGTCTTTATCTCCCCCAGCTCACAAGCTGAATCTCCGTGATTATATGTAAAGTCCTTTGCACTGCACCTTGCAGCCAAATCAGGATGTATTTCCTACAGAACATCTGAAGATCAGTGGAGAGAATCTTTCCACTGACTTCAGCAGGCTTTGAATCTCACTGTAACTCGCTCTTTAAAGCATTACAAATAGAAGATGTGAAGGCAGGAGTGCCTATCTCCTTAGCCCCCTGAAATACTAGAGGTAGTTGAATTTATATACCTTTTGGCTTTCATGAGACTTTTATCCTTACCTCCCCCTTTACTCCTATCTAATCATTGCCATCTATCTGTCCTGTGTTCCCCCATTCTCACCCCCACCACCCCCCCTTTAATTTTTCAGCCCGCATTTTTTACACCTTGTTTTATTTCTTCCTCTCTGTCCTTTTCTTTGAGGGGAGGAGGAAAAGGATCTGGTTTGCATTACAAACTGTGTTTCAAAGCCAGATGCAGAGTGTGTAGAGCTAAATAACTGGGATATTTAGTATGTTGGAAAGATGTCCGCCTTTTGCCGAGTGTTCCCAAATTAGAGGTTTGTTGGCTGAGGTTTTGGTGTGGTGTGTTTTGGTGTGTGTGGTGTTGGTTTAGGTTTGGGTGGGTTTTTTGTCTGTGTGTGTTTTTTGTTTTTTTTTTTTGTCTTCCTATTTTTCAATGCTTTGTCAGTATAAGACCTCCAAAAATTAGGCAGAGAACCAAGCTGATATTTTGGCATACTTAATGCTGATAAAATTAACATTAACATGTCCAAGCTCTCCAGTTTTTCAGGGGTGCTAAGTGGAAATGGACTTTCCTGCAGGATTTCACCCTGAGTTTAGATAATCCCTGAATGATAAGGAATATATTCTTAAGGTTAAATCGGACAAACTAATCTTCTGCCATAATTAAACTACTGTGCAGCCCTCAGAGTTGTACAGAGTCGGCTATTTACTGAGTTGGTTGACTGCCTGACTCTTTGCTGTTGTGTTAAGTGAGGAGGAAATACCAACATGATCTTGTTGGTCTTAGGTCAGAGATGAAACAGTTACCCCAAAGCATTTTCAGGTAATAATAATACTTGTTTCTCACAATTGTAGCTATGGAAGTATCACTGGGAAGATACCCTGATATGAAAGGGTTGCTTTAATAGGTTACACTGTTGCTGTAAATGTTTCCTAATTATCTCTGTTATGCTAGAAATCTGAAAAAGTGTAAATTGAGTGTTTTGCATAATTTATAAAAGCTGAATGTTTCCTAATTAGTTCTGTTAGGTTAATGATACCACAGCCTCATTTTTCCATGGCCCTGAGCAATGACCTTTCCCCTCCCCATTTTTAGCAGTTTCTTTCAGTTCAGAAACATGTGGTGACCTTCCTCATCTGAAATGATCTTTGGGAGACATAATGCTTTGGAAGAATGTTACAAATCCCTTCTCCCCTCTCCCTTTGAAAATAAAGAAATGGCCTGCTTTATGCAGGCAGGGTAAAGGCCTGATTTATACAGATCCTCTGAAGAATGCTGGTGAAGTGCATTCCTTCAGTGTTTTCATAGAAACTGATGTGAGCTGCATTAGCAGAAGATGTGAAAATGGTGAGGTGGGGAGAGAAAAACCTCTCTCAAAAGGATTCTAAAATAACATTTTGCATCCTCGAGTAATTCCCAGCTCTCCCTGGCAACCATTCATTTCTTCCGAACAGCAGAAATTTGCAATATGAAAGTGGATTGGCTTGCTTTTCCCATGGGGCTCTGTATCTCTTCATCCACCGCCTAGGGTAAAAAGCAATGCATACGTTTACAATATAAATGTGATTTAATCGACCTCCCTGTCAGCGAGAAATGGCAAGCATATCAAACAAGCCCAAGATGTTAGGAAGAAAAAAGTCATAAATTATTCCAGTGATGAGTTTCTGAGCAGAATTTTGGTCTGCTAGATGATTCTATGTAAAGCTGTTCCTTGAAACAATAATTAAGATAATTCTGTGTGACAAGGAGAAAAATGTTCCACTTTGTATGAAATGTTTAGAAAGCTGAATGTTCGCTATATTGATCAGAATTTCTTAGCTTTGCGTTGCAGCAGCTAAAGCTAATTGAATGATTCACCATCTGTATTTCTAAGTCCCTATTTATTTTACCCTGTGCAGAATCAGTTGGCTTCTAAATAAGGAAGATGATAGGTTCCTTTAGGGGTGGGTCCCTGTGCATGTGTATTGTAAGGTCTTAAATAACAATATCTTTCTGAGCTGTAAATATACAGCTATGTGGAAAACAGAGATTGTAAAATATATTTATTTATGATTATTGTTTTGATTTCTGTTGCTTGAAAGACACTTGAGTTGTCCTGAAGATAAGCAAAAGGGTTCTTTAGTAGGAAGTGCTGACAGAATCATTATGCCACTTAGTTTATTCAAGAGACCCCCGTTTGGAATTATTTCCTATTCATAAGCACAAATGATCTCAAAGGTCTATTCCAGCCTCTATGATAATTCTGTGTAACTCTGTGTGAAATGCATCTTTTCTATATATGACTTCCCATCTCTACTGTATTTTTAAGAAGCGGATTTTTTTTTCAGATGGGACAGTTCCCTACATCAATATGATCATGTTTGGTTCCTCCTCTGCGCCTCCCTCTCCCAGTAATGGACTTTGTTTTGCCTGATTGCCTGAAATCTCCTTTGCCTTCCCTCCTGCTTTTTTTCACTCTAATGCAATGTGGTCAAGCTAGGACTTTAATTCATAACTTCATACTGGGATTTTTGGTCCCCTCTTAGATCTCATTCTGCAAAATATCTGGTCATATCATCACAGTATCACTCTACTGGAAGGACCAAACTGTGTCATGTTTGTGTGTACCAGAAAGATATTATGACTGGATTTTCAGCCCACTTCCCTTTCTTGACTTTCACTGTTGTTATGATTTTAAATGTTACACTGTTGCATGTACTTCACTATTAATATAAAACAACAGTAGTTGGGTGGAAAGTTTGATTTTTTCTTTTTTTTTTTTTTTTTTTTCTTTTACCTCATTCTTAAGACTGGAGATTTGGCACTTTTACCTTCTGTTAGTCTACTTCCTAATAGTGAAAAATGCTTCTTGTTGACCTCTGTCCTCCATTGCAATGCTTAATTTGTGCTTTTTCCCTGTTAGGAACTTAGAGCTTTATTTACAGTCTCATTCCCATCATGACTTGCTTCACATCTGCCTGTTATAGCTAAGGTTTTGGTTAAAAACAGTTATGATCTAGTGGATTTTTTTCTAAGTCATTTCCTACATTTTAATGTTTTGACCTGGTGTAGCATGTTTCTTTCAAACTTCTCTGACAGAATGTGTCATTTTTGAACTTTACACTTGGATTCTTGGCTCCAGCACACTTTGAATTACTGCCTTTCTCCCCCTCTTGTGAATAAATTATAGTTCCCGCTTCTTAGAGGACTGTCATACTGTCTCCTTCACTGACCTCATGTTCTTAATTCACTTGAAAATTTCTTGTTATTTAGTTTAACCTCTTGTGTAGCTTTGCTTTCTTCCTCTGCGGTGCATTTTCTTTTTGTGCTCACAGAACTTCAATATATAATCTTCCCAGTCCTCTTTTGTACCTGATGTTTTACCTCTTAAAGGTCTTTACAGCAAGGTTGATATCTCTAGTATCTTGGCAAGACTCCAGTTTAAGTAATTACATTCTGTCTTTCTAAATTCTTCTTATCCTTTCAATTGAATGTGATGGTCCCTCTCTCCCTGCCCTTTGCTATTGTGTGTATTGCTAAGCAGTCCCTGTGCTTTAGCCTGCAGCTTCCCTGCTATATTGTCCCATCTGATGTGCTTTGGGACAAAGGGGACAACATTTAAGATACTATTTAACATTATTTTAGCATCTAAACCATACGTCCTTTATGCTTTACTTTTACTGACTTACAGGTTGCTCTTATTCAGTGCCTCTCCCTATAATTCCAAGAGGTTTAAGGCCCTGTCCAAACAAACTCTTGGGGCTCTCTGCAGACTCCAGTAGTTATAAGGTCAGATCCATCTGTTTTTTTTGATCTGTGTGTACAATCTAAGATAAGTGATACCAATGCAGATGGATGAGGAAATTGAAATGTCTCTGATCTCCACAGTCCCTGTGTTGCTCCATAAAGAAGAGGGGATGCGTGTCACTTACGATTCCATTCTTTCCAATACTGCTCTGAATTACATGCCTTGGTGCAGGAATGGATGCTGTAATGAGCTGTATCTCTTCATAACAACCAGCAGTTGGTATTAACCACCTGCTTCCAATGCTTTGGAGGCTGGGGGTAAAAGTCTGCCAAGGAAGATCAGAAACAGGGTTGTCTGTTTTGTTAATGCATCGGCTTCTCGGATTGGAAGATGATTGCCACGTTGCCAAATGAGTCATGGAAATGAAACACTGTGGAAGTGCCTCTTTCCCTGACCTAACCTCTCAATTTTGTTATAGGAAAGGGTTTTTTTCTAAAATGTATTGTATCACAGTGAAGAGATGCTAATGGCCTCTGCTGTAAAAATGTGATGAAAGGAAGTACCAAATGAATTGGATGCTTATGTTGTGCACCGAGATGAACCCAGAGAAATCTTAAGAGCTTGGCTGTTGTGCAGGAGTTTGGCTGATTACTTGATATAACCTGTATGAGTCATGCTAGGGCCAACGATGAGATGATGAGGCTAGCTAGGCTTCGAGCAGTATAAACCTATGGGACATCAGGAGGAAATTGTTTTGATCCCTCCAGATACATATTTTTGATTAAGCAAGTGCAGTTTGCATAAAATGCAAGGTATCTGAGATAAGGTGGCTACTTCTCTGCTAGGTGTATGATTATGGTAGAGTGTGATATAAAATGCAGCAAAATCAACAGAAAGATTCAGATGGTGATTGAGTGGCATAAAAATGGAGCCATACTCATCAGAACACTTCTATCTCACAAAATCTTGCACACAGGGTAGTTTAGAGCTTGAATTATTTTGTTGTTCTTTAAATCAGAGCCTGTTAGCCATCTGTGGCCATTGACATTTATTATACTCTTTTTTTTAAGCATTCAATCTTCAGGGAAAAAAAAAAGTCTATGTGCGTTCTTCACCTTAATGTCAAGAGATCCTGTTGCAAAGAGTGTAATCTAGGGACTGGATCACAAAAGAGTGTTCAAGAGCAAGGTTTGTAATTAAGGCAAAGCAATAATATACCTGTCATAACCATATAAACAGTCTAGTTGAACTCTAGGCATGAGTGTATTTGTGCGACACTGGTGCAGATCCATGTGACAGTCAGGGTGTACACTGTGTGACTGATTCACTGATAATAATTGAAGACTTAAAGATGCAAAGCAGCATGGGGGAGAGCATAGCAAGTGGAAATTAAATACATGATGGGGAGATAGGTGTTTTTCTTGCAAACCAGATTATTCACATATTCAAATCTAGATGTAGAACCTTCTCTTATTCAGTAAGTAGTTATAGACATCAATAATGGGCCTCCCTCTGCCCTCCCCCAAACTCTGGTGCAGAGAAGGAAAGGCTGTGCTGTGAGAGTCAGTCAGTGGTTTTCCTTTCATTTTTGTGAAAACAGTGCCAAAAAGACAAAGCTTACAAATCAGCATTAATTAGTAGGAAAACAATCTACTTGAACAATAAACACTCCAGCACTGCTAAAGAGTACAGTTAGAAACCTGGCATGTTGTTGATACTGCTCTGAGCAGCAGATGGACCATAAGCACATGGACTGCCAAACCTCCCTAAACCCCGCACACCAGACATGGCTGTGTGGCAGGACGTTTGAGTGCACGGCAGCTTTCTAGCTCAGCTCCATGTAGCATTTGTTTGTTTTCAAATTCTGTGGATATACACATTTATATTTCTCTGTACTGAAATAAAAATATGTAATCCTTATCAAAAAGTCCATAGTAACAGTGACCTTGTACTTATGTCATATGGATAAGCTGCCACTTTATGGATATTATTGATTGATGGCCCAAATTACGATTGTCACAGGAGTGATGGCATCCTCTGCCATGGGCACTATCTCCTTCAGGGCAGGACTGAGCAGCAGACCTGAGCACCACAGGGTGGGTACAGAAAAAACTGTGCATTCCTACCATCTGGTGGTCAGCAGTTCTTTCGAAAAGCAGAATAGCATTTCCCAGCTGATGGGCTGTGTGGCACTTGAAGGAGAATGAGGTTTATTTACAGTGTCTGCCAGGAAAAGTGAAAAGATATTACTATGTGTCTTTTTTATGATATAAAGCAAAACTGTACTCCTTCACATACCACCACCCTAACGACCAAGTAGCTGTCAGCCTGTTGCTGCATGCTAGTAGTATTTCAGGTTTTCCTCAGTGGTATGTTTCTATTGTAACTTTTATGAGTAATGTAGAACTTGCAGGAAAAATATTATGAATATAAGGATACTTTGAAGTGGGAGCTATATTCTAGAATAATTTCACTAGCGACCATTAAGAACAGCAAGATGTCCTGTGACTTGGGACACCCCGTTGAAACAAATGCTGAAAACACACCAGGCTTTGGCACTAAGTGCCAGGTCTGGCACAAAGTATCACAGGGTTTTTAAATAATCCCATTATAGCAGCAGTTTATGACCTTCATGTTGGATGGCATCGGGCTGCCTGAGCCAATACTAAGTATCCTGTTAGAAAGTGTTGTGGAGAGTCTTCTCTGGTTAGTCAAGTGATGTCAAAATTTTCTTTTTAAGCCTGACACAAAAAATATTATTTCTAGTCCCCTGTAATGCTATTTTCTGATAAAATTTAAGTACTGTGGTGTCTGCTGTCTAGGCATATTTGTAAACACTTTCTTTTTCAATCTGGCTAGCAGATACTGGAAAATATTTTCCATATTTTCATCCATTCACTTAGTGCTGCAAAATTTTCTGGGAGATACAGAGGCAGGACAGAAAGAGAATGAATGAAGTACACTAAAATTCTGGAAGGACCTGAGATACAATACATTAGTGTGCCTCTCAGAACACATAAAATATTACTGCAAATCAGAGTTTTGGTGGTCTGACGCAGCCCATTCATTTTTAACCTTGGTTAATATTTCTAAATGTAAAAAAAAAATTTTAACTAATATAGGTACTTGCATTAAACCTTTAAAAGTTATTTGGTGCTCTTAAGAGATTTTAAAATGTTCTTATATATTTTGATAGCTTCTTGTAGCAGTTCTTCTGTGTAGTAAGCAGAGTTGGCATCATGTACCATTCTCTAACATAACAAGAATGGAAGTAAATAATCTTAGTAATTGTAAATTAAGATACATAACTTGCTAATGCATTTATATTGCCGTGGTCTAATCAAGACTTGTGTGCACATGTGCATATACACTTACACATTATCTGTGCAAGCGTGTGTATATGTCTCCTGAAATGCACAGGGCATTCTCCCTGTTGGAGAAGAGTTACTCCACAGCTAGTGGAAAAGCACTGCAAAACATGTTTTGGGAGTTAGAGGACTTACCAAGAGAGAAGTCATAGAAAAAATAGCCAAAGGACAAATTGAAAACATATTTGGTGTCAGTTATTTACATTCAATCACTGCTATTCTCTCTCTTTGTTCATGATCCACTTCTGTGATGGTATTAAATCAGTCCATCTTGGTTGACTCTGCTATGCTCTCTCCTTCCTACTTTCCTGCTTCCAGTTTAAGCAGATATCTCTGGACAAAATGATACAGTGGTACTTGCACTATTATAGCTGAAGCTTTGATAACAGTAGGAAGTGCATGAAGGAAAAACTTCATTACTGTGAGGGTGACAGCACTGGAACAGGCTGCCCAGAGATGCTCTAGAGTCTCCTTCTCTGGAGACTTCAAAACCTGCTTGGATGCAACCTGCTCTAGGTGAACCTGCTTTGGGAGAGGGGGTTGGACTAGATGATCTCCAGAGGCACCTTCCAACCTCTACCGTTCTGTGATCTAAAACTAGCACAAACTGCAAACCATAAATCTAAAAAACACCGTCAACAGAGCAGGTGGCAAAACAATTGAGACCAAGTAAATGCGAGTCTGACCTCCTGGTGCATGCTCAATTATTAAAAAAATTATCAAGCACTCTTATTAAATATAAGTATAGAACACAGAATTCATTGTACCTTGTTATATTACTGTATGTTTGCTCATTAGTGCATTAGAATATCAAAGAAATTAACCATAGACACTGATGGCCTTATACCCCTTCTTAGTTCAGAGTTGGTATATCTCATGAATCCAGATTTATCTCTCTGTCTTTCCATCAGTATTGGCAGTTATACGCTAGACATTTATCATTTTAAACTATCACGGTCCAGTGCATTTTCCAGGGACCCAAGTCAATACTCATCTCGGTTTGAATATTTTTCTGGTGAGGTTCTTTTTGTAGATTCACAAGTAGAAATAGTATGTGTTAAAGCTACTCAACTTGGCATTTCACAGTCTCGTTGACACATTAAATATAGGTATTTCCCACGACTATTAACCTTAACAACTATCAAGTAATAAAAATCCTGCATCTCTATTTACTAGCTTTAAGTTAGACTGTAACCTACATTATTATAGAAC
This sequence comes from Ceryle rudis, assembly GCA_033439905.1. NCBI lineage: Eukaryota > Metazoa > Chordata > Aves > Coraciiformes > Cerylidae > Ceryle > Ceryle rudis. The sequence continues at coordinate 38,887 of JAAGNO010006800.1, forward strand.
AGGGAAAACACATCAGATTGGACAGATTTCCACCAGCTTGCCCAAAGTACTCTACCAATATGCTTCAGTTGTGATGAAATGCTTAGGTCAGAATCCATTTCCATTGAGGTTTTGGTCAACTTTGGAGACTTCTTGGCAGTGCACAACTCACTATGGGACTCAAGTTGGGATATTACAGTTAAATATTAGGGGATTCAATTGTTTGTTATAAAACCATGAGGATGGTTTATCATGCATAGAATGTTTCACTGAGCTTTCTTTCTAGAGCTTCGGCAAATGGAAATCATGCTTCACTAAACACAGTAAAATCTGTTTGTGACTAAGCTGTTGTCAGTCATGAAAGATTGTTGTACTTAACCTGCAGCTCTGTTCATGGAAGCAGGCTGCCTTCTGCAGCCTCCTGCAGGAAGGAGACCTCTAGGGATAAAGGAAGGACCTATTTTTTTCTCAAATACACTTTTTTGAACTGTCTGCAGACCTGGGAAGACATCACGATGTCTTTTATCAGAATAACACATTTTGAGTCTTTCTCTGATCTTGATGTATTTTGGAACTCCCACCCCTTTCTTTTTTAAATGATAACTCAAGGACAGGCGATTCTACATTTAAACTTCTTGCGTCTTAATTGCCATTTCATTCTGTTCCTTAGGTTGCTCTTGCTTCTCTTTTTCCTTCTTCTCTCCCTTCTTTATTATACTATCATCAAAGTTGTCTTGAAGCTGTTTCTCTTTGGACTGCTTGCTTTCATGAATACGGGTACCGTCCTGAAAACAAGTCTTCTGATCCACAGGCACTTTAACTCACTTCTAGACTCCTCTGATCGTCAGAGACTCTATTCACAAAGGGGAAAAGTACAGCTGAAAGGAAAAATCCCCCTTAGTGACTTCTAGAGGAAACGGGCCATTGAAAGGGCAAAGCAGAGATACCGCATCCCTCAGTAATCCAGCCAAGAGATTAATAGGCAAGATAAAAATAGAAAAATATAATTATTCCAACTTCATTTCCTCTCTTAGAAAATATAAGAGCAGGCGAGACCTTCACAACCCTGATTCCCAGGTTTATATCTCCCTATCAGATTTGTGTGACTTGAAGCACATGGAAGCCTTAGTAGTAAAACTAAGTGAATAATTCATGGTGAATAGCTCATTTGATGAATTACTGAAGCCCCTTTTTCTGTTTGTGCAGAAAGTTTCTAGCAGATGGCAATTTCTTTCAACTTATGTATTATTCAAATTTACTGAACTTTTTTTTTTTTTTTTTTCTTTTTGTTGTTGTTTGGTTGTGGTTTTTGGGTTTTTGTTTTAACATGCTCGTTACTGCAAGCAGCTTTCCAGGTATTGAACAGTAACAGGCTCTTGACAATGCAACTGGCCCCCAAAGCCATTTGGGAGGGTTTGTGTCTCACAGTTGGCTGAACATAACCTTTACATTGAGGAAAAGTACTTAAAAAAGAGGCAATGCTCACACTTTGATTTTCATATAGAGAGGCAGAAATGGATTTGAAATTCCCTATATTTCCTTTATCTTTTTCCTTTCTGGCTCGCAGAGGCATTGTATGAGGTGTCATTCTTCCTAGGTAAAAGGCTAATGTAAGATTTATTGGCAGTGGGTAGAGTTCAGTTTTAGATGTCTCTTGTCACATCCATACGAAGTAATTGTCTGCACATTTCCAGACTTACTAGGGAAGGGAGCAATTAAGAGCTGTCAACAGCTCTTAATTACTTTTATGTTGGGACTACATAAAAAGTGTCCTTTGTTTTTCTTTCTCCAAAAGTTATTTTGCTCAGCTGTGTCAAGAAATGTGTCATCTCACCCCAGATCTTCATCTTTTGTGGTGCAAAAGCTGTATGTGCTTATGCGATAGTGAGAAAGATTATTAGGATTTGTAAACCCAAAATTTGTGCAGCAAGGATGAAGGCAAGATACCCAGGGTCTATTCTTGGACTGAACAAGAGCAATAAGAACCAGATCTCCACTTGGGCTCTGCAGTGACATCAACCTTAGTGAAGAAAAACTGGTTTTGGAATGGGAGAGTTGATAAAATGGGTTGGCAAACTGGATAAGGGAAGAGTATCTGGTAACCTGAAGGCCAGGCTCAGGGAATAGTGCTGACAGAGGTTAAATGTTACAGTTTTTGATCACAGTTCATCACTGGGTTTTCTTTGGAGAGACTATGGACATTGAAGACTTAGTTCTTAGAGAAGGGCAAAGTCAGAGTCAAGGGGGTATTAGCAGGTAACTACCTTTAATGTTTGGGAGAGAGAGGAATTTGTAACAGCAAATCTTAGCAATTACTCCTGTAAATCTTTCTATTCTGTTTTCTTACACTGAATTGTCTGGTTAGAATCTTTTTTACTTATGGAAGACAAATTGCCTTATACTTGGCATGCTGTTTTACTTTCACCTTTCTCCTTTCTTTGCTGAAAGGTGGAAAGTTATGCCCTTGGGACTCTGGATACTACCTCACCACTTCTTAGATAAGACAGACTTCTGCGTGAAGAAGGTATGTCTTTTAGCAGAGAGATCCTCAGAGCCCATCTTAGTGTGTTCTACATATAGTGCTGAGGTGAAGAAATTTGTGCTGCATACCCAGGATATATTACTTCAGTTAATGTGAGGAAAAATTAGTATTATTGGTTTCTACATGAAACATGTAGAGCTAGGAAAGAATTGACAGAAATTGCATGCACTAAGTTAAGGGTGCAGTTTAACAATGTGTCCAACCCGTGCCACAAGAAATTATTTGGGATTTTACTGAACTTATACCTTCTGATTTTCCTTAGAAGAGGAGTTGTTTCCATAGTAACAGCCACATTACATGGTTCTATACTTACGCTACCTCTGAGATAGACCAGCATCGCAAAGAGATATACTTCTCAATATGTCATGTAAAAATGCTTTACTTGTTAGCAAGAAAAATCTTATTTTCAGTTAAGTGAGACACTTGTTTGAGGTTTCTAGGCTATGGCTAATTTGTTTATACTCTCTTTTTCTGTTCTTCCCTCATTTATTATAGGTGGTGCTTATACTGCTGCCTATTAAGATGCCTGACAGTTCCCATTATAGGCTTTTGTCTTCAGCTGCTTACAGCTTTACCAAATATTAACTGTTTAGACTCCTACTGTCTGTTCAGGGTCCTTGCCTCCTGCAGAGTCCTTTTGGAATATACCAAAGCTGTGCAGTTATTTAATTTTTAATTTTTCTTTTTTTTTTTCTTTTTTTTTTTCTTT
>JAAGNO010006801.1:2418-15064 GCA_033439905.1 Ceryle rudis
ACTATCGGGTTGTATTCGGACTCTGATTGTGGTTTGGTTTTTTCCTTGTTTCCCTTTGTACTGCTGTATTACATTTGGTTTGTATTTCTGACTTGGGTCTCTTGCTGGTTTTGTTCTCAAACCACCACACTGAACCAGCACCCTAGAAGGCAAATTCTTTTCAGCGCTGCCACTTCATGGCTATGGCACAAAGCAGGGACCGTGATGACACCTCCACTCCTCCCCATCTCCCATGTCAGTAACATAGGCAAGGCCAACCCTTTGGGTTTTCCTCATCTTCGCAGGACATACGTGACTGTGCCCCATCTCTTTATGTAGAAGAGCAAAATGGAATTATTAAGCAGCTGTGATTCAGCTTTGGGTTGATTCTTCTTGTACAAATTTACCTGGATGCGAATACCAAACAAGCACATATAAATAACAAATAAATCAGAAATAATAACTCCCCCAAACTTTCAGATGCAGTACATTTCAGTCTGTCTGTAAAGTACTTCTTCACCAAAACAAAACGCATCTTTTTATAGACAGCTGTACATAGCAGCAAGAAAAACGTCTCTATGCAAAGCCAAGCCATCTGCTCCTTTCACTGGGAGTTTACATTTGATTTAAACAGCCAGGAGACAATTTGTAGTTTAGACAAAGTTTGGTTGCTTGGGATTTTTTTTTCCTTTATTAGTTTGTATTTTAAAGAAGAGGTAGAGGTACTACATTCTCCCTTGGCTCTTTCTGAAAAGGGTTCCTCATTTTCAAAAATCTCTTATCTTTTTTCTAAATATTTTTATCTCCCATGTCACCACATGAAAGATACATAAAACAAACAAACAAACTTGACAGAGGGCTCACTGACATAAAGGATAAATAGCAACGCTGCCTATGCACTGAATGCTGTCAAATGCAACAAGTCAAAACAGAAGGAACAATATTTTCCAGATGCAATGAACTTGAAGAAAAGATTAAGGAAGTGCACTACTCATAAATGTGGAAGTAGAACTGTTCAGAGATGGAAAAAGAAGAGAAGCAGCATCAATAAACAAAGGAGGAATAATATTCTGGGCCATCTCATCATTTTTGGGGGTAGGTAACTGGAGAGGAATCAAAATATTTACCTCAAAAATTAAAATATACAGACTATTTCTCCCACAATGCACAAGGTGTTTAAATGTTTTGCAACATGGGAAATGCAGTTAGCAGAAGGGAAACGTGAAACAACCAAATGTCAGGTCTCACGAGGCTTCCAAATATTTCTACTTTCAGTTCAAGCATTTAGAGGCAAGAGAGCAGAAGCAAATCACTTCGTAATAATTTTTGCTTTACTAACAAACTGGTTCTACTGAAAACCATTTTTCCACTCCAAATTTAAAACTTCAGGTCAGTCATTTGAAGCTGAATTTTAGAGCTCTTCCTTAAAGATTTCACATTGTGCAAGGAAAAAGGGCCGATCAATGTGAAGGCGACATGTACTCCCGCATACAGGTTCCATTCCCCTCAGAAGTCCCACTAAATAGAAGACTATAGATCAGTGAATGCAAGTACTTTCTATCACGAGTAAGGATCATGAAATGTAGCCTTGCGTGTATAACCGCACACTCAAAAAGTAATTTTACTAATTTTTTTAAAACTGTTTTGATATCTGTTCCATTTATAGCTATGAGCTAAAAAGGCCCTTCATTTCTATACAGACCAAACATTAGGATGTATGTACTTTAACAATGATAGGAACCTCTTCCGCTGCAAAAATGTTCCTCAAGGAAGGTGCTTTAGGAGAAAAATGCTCGTTCCATTGGTGCTATGACTGGAAAACAATGCTCAAGTTCCAAATAGTGTAGTAGAGCTTGTTTTGACATCAACCAAAATAATCCACATGAAAAAGACCCAAGCAAAAAGTAAAGTAATTGGAGATTATGCATTTTTGTGCTCATGCAGCTGCATCCTAAACTGGATACGAATACATCCTAAACTTGATATTAATATCAAGTTAGCCAAGGGAAAAGAGGATATGGTGAGCACCTGCATGCTCCAAGGCAGCCCAAGGCCCTTCACTTGGTACAGGCAAACACACCCTTGCAGCATTCTTCTCAGATGAATTCAAGAGAGCTAACAAGCAGGACTCTTGGAAGAAAATGTCTCTGGTATTTATGGTCATTTGTGGGTTTGGTGTACTACACTTTGGAAGACCTCCCTTTCCCCAGTGGTGAAAAAAAAAAAAAAAAAAAAAAATTTTGTCCTACTAGTTACCTAGATCTACATCAGCAAAATTAACCTGCAAGAGTTCTGGAATATATTAAGACAGACATAGGAACAAGGCAGTTCATCATTTCCTCACTAAGGGTTGAAGGCCATCTCCCCAGAACTCAGTGTAACTCAGCTTCTTTCTATTCTCACATTTAACTTCATCTTCCTGCTTAACTTAAAGAAAAACATTTAACTCTTCCTTGTCTCAGCTTCTCCAGCTGTGAAATAGTAATATTAGTACGCTATCTCTATGCTTTGGGGTGTTGCACAGGTTATCTCATTAGCAGCTGTGAGGTTCTTTACACTTCCTTTACTGTGTAAAATTACTCAGAAGAGTAAAAATCGTACTGCAAATATGAAGGTATTTTTACCGATGTATTTCGAGAGTGGCAAATGAGGCCATGAATAAAAAAAAACCACCACATAAATGTAGAATTAGCATAGATTAAGATACAAAATTAGCATAGATTGAAATACAAACACCTGGCAAGCAAACAAATACAGTGTACAATGGCTACTCAGCTACTGCTATTTAAATCTACTAATAGCCCAGATTTTGAAAGTGACCCTGTTTTTTTCAAAAGCCTCTCAGTCAGTCTCCCAGTACAGAATGATGCATCCCTCTATTATCTATATGTAACAAGAGCTCTGATGTAGTAACTCATTTGCAAGCACCGCTGTTTTTTCAAGTGAAGACAAGACAAGTGGGACTTCGTGCAAATTGAACTAATCGGCAACACTTGATCAACTCAATTAGCTCAAATCAACCCAAGTGTTTCTCTGTCTACAGTTACAGCTCAACACGGATGCAGCCAGGCTGTAACAGCAAATGACATGCAAAGAAATGCAGATTTGCTCTGCCTGCCCTCCAAGCTGGCCAGAGGTTACCTGGTTTGGAAGTTCCACAGCTGTGTTAGCAAAACTGCTGAGGTAGCCTAACCAAATTCTTGCTTACATCAGCATGAACTGGGAATATTTCCAAGGAAGATATTTTGCTCATAAGTTGACAAAACAAGCAGAAATAGCACAATCAATACCAGTATTCTAGGAACAATTTCTGCATAAACCCAGTGAGTATGCATAGTTGATAGACGTTTCAACTATTTTTATACAACAAGATAGGGCTGCTTTGTAGGATAAGAGAACTGTGTCTTAGATGACCTCACTGAATTAGTTCTGAGATTCCACATGGAGGAAATGAGAGGGAACTAAGGGAAACCTAACAGCTTGCCCACTTGGCTCTCCTTTCTCTTCAGTGCCAAGAAATCACCCTGGCCACCAAGACATGGACAGATTACTGCACTGAAGAGTATTGGTGGTTTTATTGATGAGTCTCTAAAATTATTACTAAAACAAAATGCATTGCTCAGTTCTCAGCTAGAGTCAAAGGGACTGATGACTATTAACTCAACCTTGGCTGATGACAAATGAGGCTACCCTACCCAGTCAGGTCCTTGACCCTAATTCACAGTTAGTGCAGTGACCTAGCCAAAACCTTTGAGAGAACAATGTCTAATGATGCTTGTCTCTGAACAAACTATTCCTTGGCAACTTGAGCTGCAGCTCATCTGCCAAAACAGGTATTCTTCAATAATCAGCACGGCTGCCAAAGCACTTCATGAAAGTCAATTCTTCCTCTCACTCTCCCTTGTCTGTCCTCCATAATTCAGCCAACTACCCTAAATATTTTTCTCTGCATGACAGGAAGACCAAGAGTGCTACCGCATACAAACTCTTGAAAAATAAACACCAAAAAACCAAAAAGCAATCACCACTAGTTTCAGTTTTTATATTTTTTATAACAACAACTTAAACTCCTATCTGAAAGTCTAATTTTATTGTACAAGGCACTGTACAGAAATAGAGATAGCAAAGATTCAGATTTTGAAGACACTCAAACTGAACATGAAGTAGAGAACTTACTGCCTGTTTTGAGGAGTGAGGTCAGGGCAACACCAGGATAAGACAGAAAAGAACTTCACCTACAAAATAAAGTGCTTTATACATAAAAAGTTTGGGTATGCTATTGTCTAGGAAGGTGGAGATGTTGGTTTGGGGTTTTTGGGTTGTGGGACTCAAATGTCTTGGTTGGTTTTTAGTTGTTTTTTTTGGTGGTTTGTTTTTTGTTTTTGAAGGGGAGTGGAAGCTTTGTGAGGGTCTGGGTTTCTGAAGGAATATATTCTTCCACAGCTATGGCAGATAGACCTCCACAGGACTATCCATTTGTGTAAAAGGACATTTGTGTTCAACCTTTAGGGATGATATTCTGTATTAGAAGAAAAGACACTGGCAAGACAACTAACCCATTCCGGTGAGTAGACCGTTTGACTTCCAAGAGTTGAACACCAATGCAATACCTGAACTGAATTTAAAGCCTGTGCTGGTTTTGGCCAAGACAGAGATAAATTTCTTCACGGTAGCTTGTACAGTGGTGTGTTTTGGATGTGTGATGAAAGCAGTGTTTACACAGGCATGTTTTAGCTACCATTGAACAGCACTCAGCCTCAAGGCCCTCTCTATTTCTCTCCCTGCCTGACCAGCAGGCAGGCTGGGGGTGCATAAGAAGTTGAGAGGGAACACAGCTGACCAAATGGATATTCCAGACCATATGACATCATGCTCAGCCCTAAAAGCTAGAGGGGAAAAGGAGGAAGGGGGATGACATCAAGAGTTATGGTATTTGTCTTCCCAAGCAACCACTAAGTGTGATGGACCCCAGCTACTCCTGGAGATGGCTGAACATCTGCCTCATGATGGGAAGTACTGAATTCATTTCTCATTTTGTTTTGTCATTTGTTCTTGAAGCTTTGTTTTACCTATTAGGCTAACTTCATCTCAACTCACGAGTTCTCACTTTTACCCTTTTGATTCTCGCCTCCATCCTGCTGGGTGAAAGCGATTGCAGGGCTGTCTGGGGTTTAGTTGCCAGCCAAGGTTAAATGATAACAAATCCTTACCCTCACTGTTCATCTACCCATCATTTCATCTTACTCATTAAATCTTTACCCAGCATCAATTTCAACTGTTATAACTCACAGACTTATTGTGATGCAGGCCTATAATATGTTTGCATAATAAGCTGATATTTTCTAGGAACTGAAAAAAATATTGAAAAGCCAAAGCTAAGGGAGGTTATCCTCATCCCTCAAATTCTCAAGGAAGAGATCTCAGTGCTTTCAAGTTCCCCTTTATACTACCAAGAAATAAATTTTTTTTTAAATGAAAACAGCAGCTTCTAAAAGAGCATGCCCCTGATTAACAACAATGATCAGGTACCACAATAACATCATTTTCATTTTTTTGCCTTTTTGCTGGAGCAGTCCAAACAATCATCAGCACTAGAGAAAAATTAGACCACTTGTATCTTCCAGAACCTACATTTTTGCACTGCCTTCAACAGTAATCATTCAAGCTAAACCAGAAACAAAGTTTAACAAAGCATGTTTGATCAAAAAAAACCCCAAACAAACAAACAAACCAACCACACAATGAAAAACAAACCACCAACCACAAATGCCATATCCTACCTCAGTGTTTATTAGTATTCAAGCCACATACCGTTATCCTCCACATAGTCACCCAAGCAGAAACAAACAGATACGGGTGTTATGAGATTAATTAGTTAATAACTATAGAACAATTTGAAGGTGTAAAGCCGTGTTACAGGAATGCTTAGAATTGTAACATTATATATGTAGCAATGAAGGTGAGCTTGCCAGAAATTCTATGAGACTGACTACATCCAAAGTAATTACAGGAGCAGTTCAAGCTATTTTCTTGCTTAATATAACAATCCATGTCCCAGCCCATCAAACCATTGTTTCCAAGGAGTGAATATTGAGTGGAACTAACAGCTCACAGTAATAGAACTGTTCTCCAGAGAACACAATACATATCACTATCTCCTAAGAAAAAAACCTGGAACAAAGCAGACAAACTCAAGATGAACACAGGAACCAGGCTGATGCCATTCTTTTTTACCTGCAAGGACTAGAAGAATTCTAAGAGAAGCTTAAGAAAGAATGTCTCAAAAGATTAGCTTTAATCCTATCTTTTGTGCCAATGCAGTGCCTATTAAGCTCATTTTACCTAGGGAGTGCAGCATTAACAGCAATGCCTCAAAACCTGCCCAGAGTGCTTTAGGAAAATTTCTTTATATGCGCACATATAGACAAGCTCACACATGTACATACACTTGAAGTCAAGGCCAGACTGGTGTCTCAGCTCCAGGAGATTTAACTCGAGGAACAACAACAACTCTGTAGAAGTGACTCCACACTTGTCAAAAAATAAAACCATTTTCAAAACCACAGAGGTCTAATGTTGAGCAGGTGTTCAGAACAGTACACATACCCAGCTCAAGCCAGTGCCACTGTACAACAGCATTAAGAGAGTCCTGGAGTAACACAGTTAACTTGGAGAAGTATAATAATGGGGCAAAGATAAACAGCAAGCCAAAAAAAGTGGGCCAAAACCCAACACCCTGCTGTCAGTGCTACTTTGAATTCCCACATTCTTACGTCATTATTCAGCCATTTCAAAGCTAAAGATTCCCATGAAACTGGGTTTTTTGTACGCTACATGACAGTACTGGTCAATGACATGCTACTCCCCAAACCTACATGCTGAATTAGTCACATGGATTAACTAGCTTACCTGCAATTAAAAAACCCTGAAATTTTGAAAGACTGATTGTTTTAGCCTTTATTAAACTCTCACATACCGCAAGCCTCACTGCACAGCCTCACAAAATGAGTGTTCATTTAAGAACAAGCCTGCACAGCATATATACCAGGTAGGTAAGAGTCATATCCTACAGCTGGTAAGAACAGACAGAGCTAAGGATGAAGGGGTGTGGCAGCAGAAAGGCTCCGCTGTAGTGTTGCATCTTGAACTCTTCTCCTTTCTAAATTAAATCTTAAAGTAACCTACCTTCAGAGACAATACTCTCAAAGCAAGAACAACAGTGGTTCTATTCTTGCTGCAATAAACTATTAAACAAGTACCATGAATGCAGTAAACAGCACCTGAACTTAAGTGCTGAGTCAGCTTGAAAACACCAGCCTCTGGCTGTCCAAAGGAAAACATGCCTTCCCAGAGATGTCGATGTAGGCGAGAGCAAATGCCTTGTGAAACACAGTCAGCATCTCCTACACTGATAGGAGAAATGGTAACAATCCCTGTAATCCACGAGAGACGCACAGAAGCGATGATACTACAATGGGAATAACTACAGAGAAGACCAAGAAGAGCTCACCTCCCAGACAGTGCAAGAGATGAGTGACAGCCACCTCATTTCAGCTGACAGAGGGGCTAGCTGGGCTGCAAAGCTTATTGATGGCTATGCTCCCTTGACTCCTTGACTCACCATTCATATTATCCTCCCATTCTAAGATTGCTACAGTAGATAACATCTTTTTGTCAAGCCACACTCATTCACAGAGATCCAGCAAGATCAGGTGTAGACTACAAAAGGTACCCTACTGCAGGTGTCTGCATCTTTGTGCTAGCCCTAAATTAAGCGTCTGTAGAGATTTCAGTGCATACTCTATCAACATTCCTAAAGCTCTACCTGAAACCAAAGCTGATCTAAGTGGCAGCAATAAATAAATGTAAGCCTTTATATTTATTTAGTTTTAACTTTCCTCAGTTCCTTCTCAATTGCTTACCATTTTCCTTACTATTCAGTTTACAACACTAAGTTCAGGGTAATTTTAAACAATCTTTGCAAAGCCTCCTCGTATTACTCAGCTCTACCAAGTTCAGCAGCACTAGTCTTTTGTCAACTCCATGACCAGTGCGGGCAACGTTCTCCCGAAGCCGAGGACAGCCGAGATTCAATCCATGAAAAAGTAATGGGCAGAAGACAATCTCTCAGAGATTACTTTCCATAAAATTGAATTTGCAGCATCTGCTCAATCTACTGTAGATAAACAGTGAACTATTTTCCAACTCATTAACTCGGAGGATAAGATATTAAATAAACCCCAGGGGCCTCATGCTTTGTTATCACATTTAGGGCTTGTCCCGAACTCACCAAATTAGTTCTTTGGTACAAGAGAGAACCTAAGTATGGAGTTGCAGCTACATGGCAAACACATATCAATTTAAATCCCTGGTTGACCTAAAAAGCCCCAGTCCTTACTTAATCTGACTGTGTTTTTAATTACTAGTCACTTAGCCTAAATTATTAACTGTGTCCTCGGCAGTGATGTATGGTACATGTAAACCTCCAAACAGGATTCTAATAGAATTATCTAATTCTATTAAACCACAAACAACTACCCATTAAATATTTATTAGAAAGCTTGCATTCACTTAAAATAGATTGGAATGTCAGCAAAACACTTGGCTAATCCCTTCTTTATGTCAGCCTTCTATGCTAAGGGTTCAAAATGAGCTAATCAGAATCACACTTATTGATTAACTACAAATTAGTTGGCTAATCAAAATCAATAAAAATTGAAAGATCCGCAAAGAATTTACAAAATAGACTATGGGTTTTGCTAAAAACCACTTTTTAAATAAACAAGTCTGTTAAATTCAAGATTATTTGATTATGTAAAGCTTTTAGCTTATTCTACCATAGGGCAGGGGTGATAAATGCCAACTAATTAAGTTTTCTTTGTAGTGTCAATGAGCTGCACTTCTAAAAAGAGAAAACAGGCTTTTTAAAGCACTTAGAAGAGAGCAGTTGAAGTTCTCAGTGTAGTTGTTATGTTGAATAGTCTAACTTGGCACCATAGCAAAAGCACTGTTTAAGAAAAAAAGAAGCAACAAACATTTCAAGATATTTGAAATTATGTACCACAGAAAACGCTCACCTTCCAAAAAAAAAAAAGGAAGTAACTGAGGACAAGTAGAAAGAACACAGAAGTAGCCCCATGCCATGTTCTCTCTATGGTGGTTATAGATGAGTTATGCAAAGCCAGTCATTATGCCCTTATATTTTGTGGCACATGCTGCCTTTGATCAGCACAGTTCTATATATATTCACATACAGATTAGAGTCATTCCAACAAAATCCTGGCTGCTTACTGCTTAAGTGTAACCAGCCTCCTAGTGACACTTGGCCTCTAGAGTCACCCCCTCAAGCAAAATACAAATTTGCTTTAGCTTCAAGTAAAAATTTTAAATGCTCACACGAGTACAATGTCCCTGTCCCAAAAGCAGAAACGATTCTGTGCTCTTCAGCCTAGGAACTGTGCAAATGAAAGCCAGTCTTCCTCCTCTCTTACTTCCTCCAAGAGATGCACTTTGCAGTCCCTCCCCTGCCAACTGGAACTTAAATCTCTGTGACAAACTCCATCCCACGCTGATGCATGTTATAAGCACTGCTACCATCCTGCAGGTGACACTGGACAATGCTCAAGAGCCGAGTGACTTAAGATACTGGCATGAAGGTACACATTTTGCAAAGGAGGAGGAAGGAGAAACCCTGGAACTTTTCCACGCTTAGAGGAACTGCACACCAGTGGTGAAAAACCCAGAAAGGCATACAGCAAATCAGACATGGTATATTTCTCCTAATCTTATTAGGACTCCAAATTCTCCTTCATTTCTCAAAATGGTGTCTCTCCACACACTATCAGAATAAAAGTAATTGCTTTTTAAGGTATCAGAGTTATTTTAAATTCCCTGAAGTGGCATTAAATAGAAATCTGAGTACAATAAATTCATTTTGAAATGCTAACATATAGTAAGATATAATTTCTACTAACAGGAAACATGAACACATGAATTCATACCTATCATGACCAGAAATGCACTAAAATTAACATCTGAGAGTGAAGACGAAGCCTACATAAAACTAAATATATGTAATTCCTCAGAAAAAAAAAACAATGACTAGCTGGGCAGACTGTGGCAATTTTAAGCAAAAAAGCAAGACTGCCGTGTAAACACAGCAAGAGGTCAAAACTCCTTTTCAAGGCCATTTGTTTAAAGCCAAACAAGTCAAAAGATGTACCTTAGATGGGACAGGCTGTGTCATCAGCTTACTATGTTCCATTCTGCCTTGGTTTATGGTGCTATGCAGCAGCCGTGAGCCAGCTTTCCCTGTAAGATATGTTTCCTTGGCCAGTACATGAGTATTCTTATTTCTTGTCCTTCTCTGCAAGTCCAAGCATCTAGAAACACTGTCCTATTTTTATGGAGTTGATTGTGGGGATTTTGTTGTGACTTCTGCTTTTGTTATTTCCCCACACACACCCCCAGTCAACTACTCAGTATTGCCCCACATCCTTTGCAGGGACTGCGACAGAAATGATGTTGGGCTGTTGCAGGCTACCTGGAAAAAATTCCACCCTTAAATGGTGCAGAAGGAATCTACTGCTGACATGACTCCAGACCAAAGAGTGAAAACAAATAAAACAAAGCCTAAAATTTCTTACACTTAACACTCCATAAACATAGGAAAGTTGCTCAATTATGTTCAAGTCCTGTAACTGAAGGAGCTTAGCTCCTTGGAGAGCCCAAGTACCCTAGCAACATGCTAACAGAGACTGTCTGCACTCTATCTCCAAAGGGCCCAGTGACAGTCAAGTCACTGCTGCTGTGTTGTCTTGGGCACTTTTGAGGTTTGAGTCTTTGAGACACCGGGCCAATGTCTTTCCTGTTTTCACGTATTTTTCTGTAGGTCTTTGTTATCAAGTACCACTCCTTTGGTGTAAGAAAAGTGGGCCTGATCCTGCACTGCATCCTACTACTTGTAGTCTCACAGACAGGGCGCAAGGTGAGATAAACCTCTATGAGCTCATAAATAGTAGCAATTTACAACCACTTTGCACAGGTGTAATTGACTGAAGAGAGCACAAGATGGGGAGAATCAGGCCTGATGAAATTTTACAAGTGAGCAAGGCAAGCAGAAATTGGCCTTAATTTTTGTACAATAGCCAGCACTTCAGCTCTTCACTTGGAAGCTTCACAGCTGTGAAACATTTACAGAAAGGGAAAGCAATTACAGAGCACTACCACTGGAGGAACTTAAATAATTTAAAGTTCACCATGTCTCTGATTCATTTTATTTCATTTTTTCCTCAGGACCAGATGCTGTTCAGTTTTAACGCCCTTAATTTCCGCATATTGAGCTGCAGTGCTCTCTTCATCAAAATGTATATAGACTATATATGCCAGGGCAATTACTTCCAAAGCAGAAGGACATGGGTTCCCTTCCATATCTGAGTCCTTGGACAAATCCCTTTTTGATCTCAGAGTAAGATTTTCAGAACCCATAAACCAACTATGGTAGTTTATATGGGGCTGTTGGCCAATCTACAGAGAACTACGATGTCATTACAGATGTTCAACTAATGCAGGTAGGAAAACACATTGTCAATGTAAACTGACTTGTATACATGTGTAAGTATGAACTCATGTCAGCCAGAGCTTAAGTGTTCAACCTTTTGTTTGTGCAGTGTCCTGCACTTCACATTCTCAATTTATTCAAAATGACAATTTTAAGAGGTTGAATTGGAAGGAACTGACAGTGAACATTGTTTGCTAGGCCTGGAGCCTTAGAGGATATCCATTAGAATCTCCTTCATCTCAACACTTCAAAAATTCATGTTACTGCAAGACTGAGATTTGCACTAAAAGAAAATTTCAGCATTTAAAAAAACAAAACTAGCTAATTATACATGTAAAATATGCTCATTAAAATCCAAGGCAGCCAAGACTGGTGTATGACTGGCCAAGTCATTTGTTTGCAAACACCACAGTAGCAAGGTAGTGGATTTCCAGTGCACGATTGTACCCGAGGAAGAGTGGCTAACAAGTCAGAGACCATACTGATCTTAATTTTCCACTCCTCTTTTCAAGCAAGCAAATAAACATGAACTTAAAACAGCACAACCACTTCAGATGTATGAAGAAAAGCTACTTTACTAACCAAATACTGCAGTAATATCAGAAACACTTGCACAAAATGCAACACTGTAGGAAACTTTCATCAACAGAAGCACATCTTCCTAGCCACGAATTTTTCTATCAGCTTCATCATTCCTATTGCAGGGAACAATGCAGAGACACAAACATTTGCTGTTTATCACTTGGCCTAACTATATTATCCCATCTTCTCCTACTGTCTCCTGTAGGCCAAATAAGACCATGGAACTACAAAAATCTTGAAAGAAAAAAAGAAAGAAGGAAGCCTATGCCTTTCTGACAAAGCAAATTCCATTGGCTTGGCAGCATACGAATTTGACAGTGCTAGGTACAGGCTGGAAGGAGTATTGCAAAAAAGAAACTAATAAGCAAACAAGCAAACAAAAAAAAAACACATAGAAAAATGGAACAAGGATACACTATGGCATTTTCAAGTTCAGTCCCCTGTAATCACACACAATAAACATGGGCCATAAAACAGGATCATAAAAAAAAGCCAAAACAAAACCCAAGCAAACCAAAAAGAGAA
>JAAGNO010006801.1:15164-41930 GCA_033439905.1 Ceryle rudis
CTCTCACTGTACCTTCTATCTTTTAATCTGGTAATTCTTCGATCTCACCTTTCCATAGCACAGCAAAGGAAGACAGATCATTGAGGCTAGGGTCCAAGAAGTCATCAATTTGCCTATGAAATGTCACCTATCCCATTCAGATGAGCTACTGTTCTAATGCAAACATTTACTATACTAGTCAAGGTAGCAAAAAAAGACAGAAGGAATGGTTTTAATGGTAAGAAAGACAATGGTAAAGACTGATTAAAAACCTCTGTAAACTGATCACAGAAATAATTCCCCTATGTCATTGTGTATCATTAGCCAGATTTCAGACCCAGAACTGCACCAATAAGAACTCCCACAAAGATCAAGCAGAATAATAAAACATAGAAGGGCATTATGTAATTGCTGGTATGTCAGCAACAAAAGCAAAAGCATCAGCCACTGACTGCACAGAACTTTGTCCTGAAGTATCAAGACAGTCAAAGATTTGAGTCTTGGTGAGATATATCAAAAATAACTACTGCCAGTTGGAATTGCCACTTATCAAAAATAACTCCTTAATTTGCAAAATATTCTACAAATTTATGACCTTCAAGAGCAGTCCCATCAACAAAATCACCATGCTATAGTTATCAACCTAAAATGCTGCTAAAGAAAATGCTATGCAGAGGTCAAACAAACTGAACTGAAAAGACAGGTTCCTCATAAAGCATCATTAACACCCTGTAGGCATCACTGTCTCCGTGATAGATCACTCAAGATTTAACAAGTCAGTACAGACTCACAAACTTTAAACTACAGATTTAAGTAATCCTAATCCAAGTAAACCTGGAAGATGGCTACATATGAGCTAAAAGCAGAAGTCTTGATTGCTCAAGGAAAATATCCAGCCTTATGATGTTCAGTCACACATTATCTGACTACCAATGAGGCACAAAGAATAACTCCTAAGAATCATTTGGAAAGATTTGCATAATAAAAGATACAGTTCTCAAATGTCAGAATCATCCATTTCATTTACAGAAGAAAGTTTGAAAAGGTATGTTTTTTGAATGCTCTCTTTTTCAAGGGAGAGCGATCCCTAGATGTCCAAGGGAGTCCTGACAGGTAAGGCCTCAAACAAAGCTCAGCAAGTTGAGAGAAAGGGCTCCTAAGGACCTGTTATGTCACTGGTGGTCACTGAATCCAACCCCTACTTTTTCTTTTTTTTTTTTTTTTTTTTTTCTTTTTTTTCTTTTTTTTTTTTTTCTTTTTTGACTTCTAGGTTATGACAAGATTCAGGTTATCAATGGTTATCTTTCATTCGATTTTAATGACTAATGTGAAACATGCCCATTTCAATTTCTGAAGACATAAAGTCACCCAAACATGCTCTATTACCCAGACCGCCCACCCCAGAAACAACTCAATTAATCCTCTGACACGTATCAGCCATTTGGGAGTGCGCAGAGAAATTCCATCCTAGTTTTCTTCTTCTAAGGTTTTCTGGCTTCTTTCATAAACACAGAAGTACTTTCAGACTTAAAATACTTCATTACAGAGAAAATTTAGTAATAAGCAAAAGATTTCTATCACTGTAAATGAAGTCTAGTTAATAACTTTTAACCGATAAAGCAAGCATCAGTAGGTTCCAAACTGCTAATGTTTACAAGGCCTCATGAAGCAGTGCTTTACTCTTTTATGCACTGGTAAGGAAAAGGGAATAATAATAAAGTATACTTAAAGGTACTGAGTTCATTTTATTAACGAGTCTCACATTAGGAATTTCCAAGAGCCAAAAAAAACTAGCACAGGCCCAGCAAAAGGCAGTCGTGCACTGAGCAGAAGCCAGAAGAGGAGGCTCACAGGATTATCTCCATGAACTCATATGTAATCAAAGTGAAAACAGCAGTTGATTTGTCTGAATAGAGAAAGGGAAAATGGGCAATATCTTTAATATATGGATGGTTGGGTAGCCTAAATGACTGTCACACAGAAAGCTTATCTGTAAACACTGCAAAAAGTCTTAGGATTTTACCACAATAAATGACTGGTTTCAATCAAATGCTGCTAAAGCAAAAGGCATGGCCCACAGGAGCAATTACCAGTCTCTTGACTGAAACAAAGGGCAATTACAACAAGCTGAAGTATGCTCACAATAGTTGAGCACTTGATTATAGAGTGCTGCAGCAATCAGCAAGAAAGGGATACTGGGGGGGTTGGTGGGGAAGGAGTGCCTACGTGGTCCTCCTTCAATATTACTGCATCGTGAGGTATGGGCTGCCATAGAGGAAAACTTAATGCCAAGCTTATGTTCTGACTTCTAACACACAATACATGTATTCTAAATATTTTAAGGGAATTTTAAGTATATTAAAAAAAAAAGTAATATTAAATTAAATCTCAAGGCAGGAGATGAGTGAGGGAACTCTGTGTGGTATTGTCTACATCTAGTTGTGACTGTAGAAAGATGTAGAATTCCTGCTGCAGACACTAATACTACACTGTGGTACTGCAGTATAAGCAGTCCTCTGCCTCCAGTCATTCTCTGAATTATCTTTAGGTTTGTCTTCATGATACAGAGCTGAAGCAGTGCCAGCAGAACTATATTCCTACACTGAACTACACAGCTCAACTGCAAAAGCGTAAAAAGTATTTTCATGGAAAGCAGCTCAGGCTACTTTTAAAGCCAAACATATTCTGGCATTGCTCCTTTGACATTTCAAACCAGGATTTCAAAAGTTTCCATCCCCTCATTAAAATCTCCACTGTGGCAAGACTAGCAGAGAAAACATAACTGACAGAAAAAAAGCTCTCCTCTGGCTCGGGCAGTCTGCAATGCAGTACAGCTACCTGGGGAAAGAGACTTAGCACGTGCCATACTCCCAGTACAGGGCTTTGCTGGAGCACCTGTAGTGGTAGACAGGTTCCAAAGTACAGAAGAGCCCACAAACAGTGTATAAGCTTCCTTAAATTCTAATTCCATCAACTAGCTTATACTAGATTAATTACCTGTTGCGGAATTCATCTTCAGACTTGCCAACCTTTTCTTCAAGCACCACTCGAACATGCAGACTCACCATGCATAACGGACCCAGCCTCTCTTTTAGTTTCACCATAGTCATTCTTAACTTCCTAGAGGCTAGAAGGCTGGCAGAGACCCCTGCCAGAGACAGAGCAGTTAGTGGAAGGCAGGACAGAGCAAATGGAGCCACAAAGATTGCAGTCCCCTACACCATGAGCCACAGGCTTTAACTCTGAAACTTTGTTAGAAAGAAAAATGCTAGGAAAAAAAAAAAAAAAAAAAGAACCTGATTTATTTTTTGTGGTTCCTGGCACCAGATATCAAGTTAATTAAACAGCAAGCCTACATGTCCAAATCAAAGTGGAGGCTATTATGTTTAATATCATCCACCTTCACAACCTTTCACATTTAAGTATATTCCCTGTAAATCAAATGGCAGTTTGAATCGGTTTAGTTCATTTTTGAACAACAATAACAAAAAATAATAAGTAGGGAAAAATAAAAGAAGATAAACAAGATGTAAAAGAGTACAAGTGAGCTTTGGTTTGGTGCCTATCTTTCCTGCTATTCACTATGCCCCTCTGAAAAGCCATGTTCTATATTCTGCAAGTTATCCAATTAACATATTTTAGTGCTATTATTCTCCTAGTCCATTAGATTTTCAGTGCCATGAGAAAATGCGTTGAGAAAACCTATTTTTCCATCAATCATTTAGTGGCAATTCCTACAGCATTAAGCATTCCTATAATTACCCTACCTCCCCTCCAACCTTAAACAAAAGAATTTGACTTTCCCACCCTTTTAATTCCACATTATTCATCTAGAATTAGTATAGATACAACTCCAACATTATAAAGCATGACAGATATATAGGAGCCAGTTTACATAAACAATAATAGCAAAATAAAAAAGAAAATCAATAAAATTCAAGAAAACAGTACTTTTCTGATGGTAAATTCAGATTTGTTCATACTTTAGATTACAACAGAACATTTAAGCATTAAACAGCTAAAGATGGAATATGGTACAATACAAAGTAGCATCCAAGTCAAAGATAAAAGTAGCATTTTTCATTAAACTGATACATTCTCTCTGCATGTTCTGCTCAATCTCTTTAGCTCATCATCTTAAATATCTACCCACATAGTCAATATATGCCAACACATCACAAAACAAAACAGGCTAAAAAGAGAAGTTACTCAGAGGTGGTTCTCAAGCTGTGGCCTATGTTTTTCGTATTACAGATGTGCAAATCAGGCCACAGCTTTTCAAAAGAAGTACAATGAGACATGCACACACACACACAGAACAAAAAACCCTGAAACCTCAAGTTCTCCACTCTCAAAAAGCCCATGTAGACAGCAACAGAACACCTTCCCAACCTTTTTGCTTCACAAAATGCGAGTACGCTGAACAAACTCTGGATATAATTTCAGACTGGTTATTTTTCTGAGCTCAGCCTAAATACTGAACCTTTTCAGATTTACTCATCATCTATCGCCTAACTTTTCCTTAAGAAACTCGGTTGCCTTATCCTTTCTGTATAAATGCCCAGAAGTAGGTTAGTTGTACTGAATCTGTGACCTTTGTACACAAACGCAGAGATTTCTGTGCCTGAATTAAGAGACCGAGACAGTTACCTTGAAGGCAGCAACAGTCTCTTTCAAGGGTTCAGGAACAAGGGAAACAAAGTCCTGCAGTAGGTTTATATGGGTCATATTTATTATGTGGGCAGGGCTGACTTTTTCCAAGCTGCCTAAGGGATCTGAATGTCCAATTCACATAACGCACAGAATTTTAATAGTAATGCAACATCTGCAGTCTCAATCCATCTTGCTCATTCAGGCAAAACTCCCCAGGAAAATGAGAAAAATATGAACAAGCTTCCATACCAATCTATCTGTTGAATTAACCTTTGAATAACTTCCAGTGATCCAGCTGTTGATTCATTCTCTCAGCTGCCTCTGAGTACTCTGCTTTGCTTCTGCAGTTTAGAGTCTGCCGTACCAATGCTCAGCCCAGGCTTACCCTTAATATTCACCCCTTCTGCTGTAGGTATCACATTTTTCTAAGTTCCCCTTACGTTTACTGACATGATTTAGTCTTTCATTTGAACAGCACTGTCCTACAATGTCGTCGTATCTTCATTGAACAGCAGTTCAGTACTGTAATTTGAGTTAGGAGATAATACTTAAGTACACTCTAAAACGTTTTTTGTTTTAAGACTCAGAAAAAAAGCAGCAGACAGCATGAGAAACCCTTAGTCCTCTAGTAATACAAAAAGATACATGCAGCATAAGCAAGGATGGTGTAAGCCTTCAGATCCTGCCCCATCAGCATGCCTGGATGCCAAGATGCTGAGATGGATGGGCTGCGTACTGAAGAGCGGAGGCTACTTCAGCATCTGAGCACAGGCAGTTTGAGAGTTCTCTGCTGAGTCTGCTAACAATACTACTGTATGGTATGGATCCAGTGTTGGGTCAGAATTGAATGTATTTTTCTTGTGCAGCTGAAGAGGAGTAGGACAGGCAATTTTATCTGGTCTTAATAACAGTGCCAACCACCCTTAAAGAACTTGACCAATGCTTCCAATCACCTGACTCAAGGCTTTTTATGCTTTTTCTGAACACATACAATTGTATGTGTGGCTTTCATGCCTAAACTTGAAGAGTCATTCAGTTTCACAAAGTACATCAGAGCAAAAGAGTGACAAACCTTTCACGGGGGAGGATGCTCTCAGGCTAGGGAAAAAGATTAGTTGTTACGGACCATAATTAAACCAAAGAGAGAGGGAGGAGAATATGTCTGTGTTTGTCACCATCAGACAAGACAACATGCACTGGAGTCCAACATCACATACAATTAGTATTGTCACTAGAGTGCTAATTAATCACTTCAGACACTATCTGTCTCTCACACCTCCCTGCCTCAACAGTGTCATCATTTACATTGTATAATGTTGCTAAATAAAAACAACCTAGAGGTTTAACGGCCCACAGAGAAAGAAGCTTTAAGTGTTAAGTGTTGTTTCACTGCTCTCTGCCTCTTTTACAGAACTTATAAATAAGGCTATTAAAATACTAAGCTATTAAAATACTAAACACTTAGTACAGACTTGGCAGAGGTTCATCATTCAAAAAACACACACATGGTCAGTTACATAAGGCAGCCAGAAGAAAAATGGTTAGTGATGCCTGCAGCTACACTCCACACCTAATGGCATCTGCAGTACAGCAGACAGAGATACCAAACTTTCCACCAGACTTCTGCCTGCAACTTTTTAACCACACAAAGGCGTCCATGACTAAAAGGCCAAGAGTCAAGAAGCACATCTGTAGTTCCGCTGATTGCAAGGGTGTGGAAACAGGCAAAGGCTTCTTCCAGTATTTCTGAACTTAATAGTAAAACAATTTTCATTTTTTTACCTTCCAAGTCACATTCAATTTTATTTTTCTCTTTTCCCAGTAATTGCAGTGTATTCACAAAAAGCCAGAACAGTTAGTTGTGCTATGTCCAGGAAGGGAAAGAAAACAACAATAAATAAGAGTGGCTTGAACAGTTGTTAATTGTTGAATATCTCTTCCAGCACACACAGGAAAGGCTAGAAACTGTAAAAGCCTTGTTCAAGCTGGGGTCCCACTCCACCTATTAAGGAAGTAGAGAAATTAGCCTGCTTTCCTGTGACACACCTCACCCTACTGAACGTTAATCAGTGGAGAGATGTTGCTTCCAAATGTTTCACTTGAAGTGAACTGGTGTTCTTCCATTGGAAGCAATGTTCAGTGGGACACTGCAGCCTACTCTAGCTAAAGAATGGGAATTTTTGATTTTTATACTCATTTACATCAAAGATTCATTTACTCATCTGAATATAACCCATTTCAAAGGTATTGCAAGGAGCTCGCAAGGCTGGCCCCCCTGCTCTGGGAGGGGGATTGGACTAGATGATCTCCAGAGGTCCCTTCCAACACCCATCATGCTGGGATTCTGTATTTTTTATTTTCATGTTCACTAAAATATATAGCTTCTAAGGGTGTCTACCATTAACATAACCAAAGCTTTCACAGGCACACAAAATTGATTTACATTAACACACAAAAAAACGAACATGATTATTATGCTTTCAGGGACTGAAACCATGAATCCATAGTTTTCTAACATTTTTCAAACATCTGTGTAATACAAAGAATTCTGTCTGGGCCTATAACACTATGAACAGAGAATATTAGCTGCATGGGTAGATGTTGCTAGTACAAATGAAGACGACAACAAGGAAAGACTTTGTACATCAAAAACTATAGGAGTTAACTAAATAATTAAGTCATAGACACTGTATCAAGTTTGAAGAACCATCTCAGGGGAAAAAAAAAAAAAGAAAAAAATCAGGTGGGACTATTGAGGTATCATAAAACTAGCCTCTCATATGAGCATTTGTTAAAGAAACATAATATTCCAAACAAGGAAGGCAAATAAAATCTTTACAGCAGGACAAAAAAGTCCAGGTATATAGTCATACGGGTAGCCACAGATATTTAATCATATCCTACTGAAATCAGCAGGTTGCTTTAATGTCTAAATTGACATGCTCCATATCACATGAGCAGAAATTATACAACAGTTACATCAGAGACAAGCAAAACAATGTAGGTTTTACAGGTTTTGTACACAATTCTCAACATTATTCTTTTGTTTCTGACACTGTATCTAGTTGATGAACTTATCTAAAATAAAAAAATAAAAATAAATAAATAAAAGATCAGAATTTCAAACACAAAGATTATTTCTAGAGCACTACTTAGCACTTAAGAGTTGTCAGCTAAAGCTCCCAAATTGTCCTTTGCAAATGGCCTAATAGCCTTGAAACTGCTACAACCACCATTCTCACCTTGATTGGTATGCAGGAGCAGAACAGATTCAAATAGGCAAGTTTTGTTATATTCAGAACATTAAGCTTCTACTTTCCATCTGTAGTTTGACAGCAACTTCAAAATCCGAAGAGATGTTTCTTGTTCAAGATAAACAACATTGTACAAGGGATTTTTTTTCTTTGTCCCATGTGACACAAGTACCTCAAATATCAAGGTGGCCATCTGCATGGACAGATAAAAGTGAACTGGAAATTTCTGAAAGGTCAGGTGTTCTCTGACATTACTAAGTATTTTACAAATCTTAGCAGACAATCAAATTTCTATCAACAAATACATAAGCCAAACAAACTATAGTAGCAAAACAGCATCAGTAGCAATACGTTGGTAACAGTCACGTAGCAGCAAAGTATTAAGAAATCCAGAAAAAAAAAAATCAAGATGGAAGAACAAGATCCAGAAGAGGGAAGAAAAAAACAACAACAGAATAAAAACAACAACAAAAACAAACCTAAAACCCCCCACAAAAATAAAAAAAAAAAACCAACAACAAACCACAAACCACAACAACCACAAACAACACCAGCAAGAAAATGAAGAAAATTAATTATTTCAATGACAAACAATTATACTTCTAAGACAGGAGGAGACATTTTTTGGAACAACCATCCTGAAGCTACGAAGAAAATTTCCCCCTTACTTAAAACAGTTTCTGAGACTCAGAAAAAAGTTGCTGTTCTGTTTTGATATTTAATAAGATCTCTCAACAGACATTCTTCACTTAAAAAGAAATAAATTAAAAAGAAATGGAAGGGATAGAACAAGTAAGTTCACTCACAACTTTGATCTCAAGTCATTTACATTCGTTGTTATCACAGAATCAGAGAGACTGTTTTCACTGGGGGCTGTGTTCTCTATCTATCACTGACAGAAATATATTTGCAAGAAAGAAATTATTGCAAGTCAATACATAGAGTTAAAGCTCTGGAAAGCTGAAGTCATTTCCTTGAACCAAAAAGTTCTGATCAAAAAAAAAAAAAAGAAGCTTTTTCCACTCAGAATAACTTCTCATACCTGAAATAAGATAGTAAAAACCAGACAAACAAAGAAGTAAACTCATTTGTAACTGAAAATTACAGCAAAAGGCTTTCTGGGATCCTACTTGAATAACAACTATTTCAACCACATTTATAGCCCTGTTCTGCAAACACATTGCTAGTGGGGCATAAATCTTGTTCCAGTGTGTTATGATTCAGGGCTTCACCCTATTTATATTTGGGTGTAGGAAATAATCTAGAAGAAGAGACAAAAGCCTCCTTAGAAAACTTTTATTCTTCTTGTTCAGACATTGTAACTTCCATGCAGGTTCCTTAAAAACATTTACAAAAAGCAAACAGCCAGCCAGTGGCTTACTCCAGACCACTGTCTCACTATATGGCAGCACAGTTATATTCCACTACATCCAAATGCTAAGAAAAAAAAATGCTAACTTGCATTGCCAGCACACAGATCTAACACAGACCCAAAGATAGGAGAAAATAATTACATAAATAAATAAATAAATAAATAAGCTTACAGCTATAAGGATGATACTGTGCAGTCAGTCACAAAAATCACCAAAAAGCCACCAAACAAACTGAAAACCATAAAGGAACTTAATGATTACATTTACTTGCTGGTCTGAGATAACCGCTACTTGATCCGCATCAGTCTGATCCTCCATTCAAATTCCATATGCTAGCTTCCTATGACAGTGAACACCAAGAGATGTGTTAACGTAGCCTGTCCAAGAAGATTAAACATAACAGTAAAGGCTGAGGTAATAAATGAACTGTGAGCTTAGACCCTGAACCTTGAGAGCTTGAGAACTATGGATCAGTGCCTTTCAGATGCAAAAGTATTAGAGAGAAAAAAAATAATAAAAAACGTAAGTGTAGTAAGATGCAGGACTGCAACAATCAAGTTGACAGAGTGGAAATACCTGTGTAATAAATGTCAGCAAACCAAGAAGGACTAAGGTTAGAGAACACAGAAAAAAACAACATATATGTATCTTGTATCCACAAATGCCATTTTATCTCTCCTTTTGAACTGGCTTTGACTTTTCCCACTCCAATCTGCTGCATGAAAACAATAGAAACTGAGATTTTGAATATGCATGATAGACTGTTGAAACTTGAAGGGCTTATTTTCTTTTCCAAGAGGCAGCCTGGCTGAAAGGACTGTAGTGAGTTGCTAATTATGCCTCATACCAGCTTACCCAATTCAGCTAGCTAATTAGGCTTGAATACCTGTGCAAGTGCCACATGTTTTAATATCCAAATATGAATCAGAACAATTTCATTTTTTCAATCCCTGCTACCAAATAGTCACCAGCCCAGATAAACAAGTAACATTTTTCTTTCAGTAAGTGGCATGATGCATGTTATGATCAAAAAAGTCTATTCAGACTAGGACATTTGTAGTTGTGTTATTAGAGCTAAAAGTCAGGCTCTCGGATCTCTCCCCTTTCACACTCTAATTGGAAGAAGACAAAAAAAAAAAACAAAAAAAAACCCCAAACAAAAAAAAAAAAAAACCCCACCCAAAACACCAACACACACATAAAAAAAACCCCTCTCTTCCATGTTTTGACATTGACCTTCAATTTAGTTGAACTATCAGTCAGGTGGACATTCCCCTCTCTGCCTTCTCCAGATACAGATTCGCCATTCTGACAAATTCCCTGAGTGTCTGTAAGGGAGCATTGATTCAGCTACCCCCAAAAAACTACAGGTTCTCTTATGCTGCAAAAGAGGTTCTTGCTTGAAACCAGACTCATCAGTGAGGCTTAGAAACACAAATTTCAGTGCTTTTGCATTCTGCAACATCATCCTACATTTTAATAATTCTGTGGTGTGTTTGTATCCATGTCCCATTATTTGATTTTGAAGTATTCTTCGTCACTTTGTTTTCTTTTGCCCGTATAACTGATTGCAGCACTGCTCTGGGAGCCAGGTAATCACTTACCCTGAGAATCTAAGTTTGGATTTCCAACACATCTCAGGAACCTACTTCCTAACAGATTTTTTACCAGCTATTTGGCTCCTGTGTATCTTAACCTTAAAGTATTAGCAGCAAATTCTTACTGAGTTTGGAAGAAAAGCAATAGATATGTAGCTCTGAAAGCAACAGTAAGTAGTCACTTTGCAGATGACAGACATTCACATGAAAATGCTAAAGTCCAAAAATCATTCACAGAAAAAAGAAAGAGAGAGGGCAAGAGGGAAAGAAAGAGAGAGGGTGAGAGGGAAAGAAAAAACACTATACCATACCTGTGAACTGATAAAAGTAATCAATACATTAATTCACAGTTCCATATTGTTACAAAAACACTGTCCAACTGCATTACCTAAATTGTGCTTTTGGGTTGTCTGACAGTCAAAATTTGGCTGTTTTCTTGTTCAGACTGAGTGACTAAAATACATGAAGCTGGCAGAGCCCAGCGTGTGGAAGAACAGGAAATATTCCTATTGAATTACAATTTATTCACTGACAAATCACATGCTATCAGTTCAACTCAGTGCAAAAACAGTATCATGAAGAAAATAAAAACAGATGTTTGCTCTACTGTCATATGCCACACACCAGGAGCTTTACTGTACCTACAGTTTTGGACTATATAACTGCAGGGATGAGTTTGAAGATGGTGTAAGCTCTGATGTACTGTTCAGCTCAGAGGCATTTGGAATCAGTGTAGGTTAGAAATGGATTTAACCATTTATTTAATTATGCAGTAATAAACTCAGTCAAGAGCCTACACTTCCAGAGCGCCTACACTTGGACCTACAGCCGTAGGGTAGGACCTGAGGTTACAGGATCTTTTGTCTAAGATGACCTTTCTCTGCTGAGCATAGGCAGCCAAGTGCATGAAAATCTTAATCCCACATACTAGGATGTTTGATTTAGCACTGCTTGAAATCATTTATACTGTAACACTGAGGAGCACAATGGGTTACTTCTGCTCAGTCTAGTATCTAAAATATTCTAAGTCTGGAAAACTAAGGAGCAAGAAAAAGATTTTGAAATGTTTTTCCCATGATGCTCAGCTCAAAAGTATTCCTATGGGTGAAATTGGTTAAGGTTTTCTTCAACAGAACTGTCTTTGATTAAATCTTTTCTCTGTTCGCTCTGTTCCAGCAATGGCATCATTATGGTTCTGATAAGCCGATGTTAGACGGTATCTCACTTTACAATCCCATTTGAACTTGCAGTGATCATGGAAGAAAAAAAAAAATTTCCCCCTTTACTGTTACACAAGATTGAGTTGTTATATAAAAGGCATCGAAGTCCAAAGAATCAAAATCCCATAGTGTGTTGAGAAAACTACTTATGCAACAGAATAAATGTTTGCTGAAACTTCAAAGAGGAGAGCTCTAAAACAGTGGTATTAATGTTTCTTGCTAACTAAAAGCAATATTCTTTTCCCTCATTTCCACAGAGGGGCATACTAATATCAGTCTTACAGAAGAATATCATTCGGATGTTTCCATTCAAGATCATACAGTCACAAATGTCAGAAGCAATGACATGCTATGGCCTTTATTTTTTCCCCTTCCTTAGGCCTGGATTCCTAGTGGATTACGTTTTACTGAATAATTTATATATCAGAAATTACAGTATTTTTACCTCTCCTTTGAAAGACTACCTACTAATACCCTAACCAACAGGGCACTATTTTGGAAGCCCATTTTATTATCATAATGACTGTATAGTGATAATTGCATGACGGAAGCTAAAACCTCATACGAACTCTATCCAGCTGAGCACCAAACTGCCTCTTACAACCTGCTTGATTTTTGCTTCCCATTGCTTTCTTCACATCAGTTATTATTTTTCACTTACGAAATGCCCCTCTCACACTTACTGTCTTCCCTTTTGTGCCTCTATGTATGGCATTGTGCAGGCAGCCCCATTCTAACAACTGGCAGGACTGACAAGCACTTATTTCAGCAGAACTCTCTCTCAAGCCCCTTCTGAAACAGGAGGGTAATCGTAATTTTTTTCTTTAAGTTATTAATAACCTAATCATACAGCTCTGTTTTCTTCTCTACCAGCTAAATTGTAGAGACAGCCATACTGCCAAGATGAGAGACCCGATGCCGCTCGGCCATCTGCTAGAGGAGGTGAAGAAGGAGCAGAATCAAAGCCGATCACTTGGGCTTGTTCCAAAACCTTCATGCTTTAGAAAGAAAAGTCTAAATTCTTGATTTGAGAGTTCTGCTATTATCACAACAGAAGCAGGTAATAAACTCACCAAGCTGCAGAGCCTACCTACTCTGGACACAATTTGATATCAAAATACGCTATGGAAATATATGTCCCTTCATTCACTCATACAGCACAGGGTACCTCAAGTATTTGTAAATGGTACATCCTCTCTAACAAATTCTACCTCTTTTACTCAAAATTGAAATATCTCAGCTAAAACAATGGACCAAACATAAGATTAAGTCCTAGTGAGACCAAGTATGGAGTAACTGGACACTTAATTAGATAGTTTAAGCAGTGAGTCTTTCCCTTTCTTCGGCTTTATTACATAACAATTTTTGTTTTCTCCTCTCTTACGATACTCCATCAACCATGGATAAGAAGCATGCTCAAAACAGGGAGGTGTCTGTGTTTTGGTTTTGCATCTTGAAGTGAATAACCTCAAGAGCAAAGCAATGGAACAGGTGCCCCAGAAATGGAGCAAATGTGTAATGTTTATAGACCATATCAATTAGCAGTGGATAATCTAAAAAAGGAAAAATAAAGATTGCAGAGTTCTTTATTGCTAAAGGTCTCTAATTAATTATCATTGAGAAAACAGTTTAACAAACTTCAAAACAGCTTAGGAAGAGATTGGGGACAGTCCTACCTACTACAGAACTTAACCAAAAAGAGGGGATCGTAAGAGCAGGTTGAATCACAACAGCAGAGATGACAGGTTATCGAAGAAAAACAGAGATGATGAAACTGCTGAAGGAGTTTAGTAGTATGCAATCAGCCACATTGAATGTAGCTATTAATACACCTCTCTCCCTAAAAAAAGGAGAAGTTTTAACAGTCAAGTACTAACTTTGCATTTCTTTAAAACATGAAAAATTCCCAGTATTGTACCAAATGATGTGTTTCCAATCTGAGAGGAAAGGAATGAATTCACTTTATCAGACCACATTCTACAGCACTTCAGCTCTCCTTGGATACTCTCAATCAAGCATTTGGAAAAAGACTGGACTTGCATTTGGGGCAATAGTGCCAAAAGACAGATTCTCTTCCCAATCACCATTAGTCCAGTGTGATCTCTCTAAAATCAATTCATGAGTTTCTGCAACATAGAACAAGAAATTGTTAGACCTCCTGAGTCACGGAATAAATAACAGTCCGACTCATTTTCCTTTAAGATGGGTGTGGAAGAGTACAAAATCATCTCGCTTTCCTCCTCCTTCCCACCATCCCCTAGAACACTGTCTCTTGATCAGCTTTGCTGCACTACACATCAGCCAGCTGGCCTCTAAATTTGCCCACCCTTAACAAAAAGGCCTACAAACAAGTGAAAATTAAGTTCTAGCTATTCTTTTATCATTTGGAATAAGTTGCTACTCCAAAGAAAGCATATTTTAAGCATGCCAGTAGAATGGTATTGTAAGAAGCCCGAATGCCATGGTTTGCCCCATGGCTGATTAAGCTATCCACTTGTACTGCTGTCAGTCTAGGAACCTCCCACTAGAATCAAAAGTGAAAGAGTAAGAGATCGCCCATGGTTTAAAGGCATTTCATTAATGCATATCTTTGGTCATAAATTACTGTTTACCTGTCAGCTGGGTTCAGAACACCCACAAGGTGTTCTTTGAAGTTAACCTCTTGGATTTAAAGATTTTTAAACAGCTGTTGAAGGACTGTTTGATCTGAAAATCTGAATCTTTTGAAGCTGAGAGCTAATGGAAGATTATTTCTTTTTCCCCAACAGTGATCAAGCAGTTAATGAGATAAAGTGACGGGAAGACAGACTTAATAGAATATGTGGATGCATCTTGTGTTATTTTTTTTGGTAAGGATTAACTGGAAACCCAGACGTAGCCAGGGCCACATAAGTCAAAATCATAACGAATTTAAAAAGTAACTTCAGTCAGACACAGTTCTTTACCAGAATCACGGCTATTTTGGGACTGTACTCTAAACTCCTGCACCAATACATAAGAGACAGAAAATTAAGCTATTAGGGATTTGGCCTGTGCTGGTTTTGCACGCTAAAATAGCTGGTCCCTGACACATGGCTAATAAACCAAGGAAAGGGCATTGCTAAACAAAATGAAGATCTGATGTAAGTGAACTATACACATGCTCTTAATGTATTTAAAAATCATAAGGCACAAAGTTCTTACAATACCCCAAACATTCCAGGGACTGCTTTGTGAACTCGAGGAGTGAACCTTCTGAACTTTCCTATTGATATGCACTGCTTACCAACAGTAAAGCTAATATTAGAGCATTGATGTTTTGAGAAACAGAAGCATCTTGCTCTTGTCAAACAAAACGCTCTGATGACAAAGTCTCCTAGTACCATGTACCAGTGGCATAAATTAGCTGCTCTAATTCACATGTACTACAGAAAAAACAAGACATGAGGAGTCAGGCTTCAAGGACAAATTTTACGCAATGGAGAGCGAGTCCAAAAAAGTATTTTGAATACACCTCTTTAAAAAGGATCATATTCTACAAAGGACAGATAACAACATACATTTGTAGTGGAAAAAGTACTGCTTTCCTCTCAATTCTTGCTGCTTTTGTAGAAGAATAGTAAGACTAGTATGAACATTAAAAAAAAAAAAAAAAACACAAACAAACAAACAAAAAAAAAACACATTAGGGCCAAGATACAAGCCACATTTATTTGTGTCCTTCATTAGATCAAGCACAGCATTCCCCTTGAAATCAACACCTGAAGAAGACGAATCAGTCCGAACAGTTGGTGAGCAAATAAAATGTTAAAATGTAAAAAAAACAGCCCTATAAAAGAACTTGAAATCTGGCTTGAGAGTTTTGTGCATTCTGCTTTAGCCTTCCTAAGTCACAGTGAAATGGCAGAGGATTTCAGTCCTGCATGGTCTAAGGCTGCAATGTACCAGTGACAGAAACAGCAAATAAAAGCCACAGAGAAAGAAAAAAAAACCCAACTCAAACAAAAACTCCAATCCAAACAAAAAACCCCAAACCAAACAAAAACCAGGATACTCTCATTTACTACCTTTAGCACATTCTGTTCCAGAACAGGAGTGCCAAGGACACTTGCAACAGAAGTGTTACATGACCTGAGCAAACTAGAAAAAATGTAAATACCCACAAAAAACAGGGAATAAAAGCAAATCCAACACACCATTTAGAAATCATGTTACAAACTGTAGATACAATCAATGCTAAGTGACAGAAAGTAGTTTGCACTGTCTTTCCATTATTGCTCACCAATAACCTTATAATTCCTGACTACATTTTATATTTTCTTAAACATCTTCTCTAATGAGATAGTTAATAATGCAAAACCTTAGCCCAAGATGTGTTTCTACTCTTTAATATAATTGCACAATCTATATAGTACATTTGTTGCTAATGTTTCCATACAGGGAAAATAAAAATAACAAACAACGAAAATAGCAAACCCCCCAACTATCCAATGCTCATCTAATCCAGCACCCCATCTCTGATGGCAGATGTTCCAGAAAATACAAGGAAATCCCAAGGTGAATCCATCATAACCCGTAAGGAAAGATGCTTTTTTTTTCCCTCTGCTTAAGTTAAATTCTAGTTTATGATCAGTTTTCTCCAATGACCATTATTAGCTTGAAGTGGAGAACTGAGGAGAGAGTAGTTGGGCCATCAAATATCATATTCACTATAATTTATTTCAGGGCTACAGTCTCCGATGCCTCACCTAAAGCGCGAAGCAGACAGTTTAGCATTCCCTGTGCGAAGGAGATATAAGATTATCCGAGATGCGATGGACAGTCAAGAATGAGGGGTGGAAAACTTCAAGTTATCCAACCAACATTGAAAGTCAGCCACATTTGTGGCAGTGCAGGGAGTAAAAGCTAGGAAATGCAATCACTTTTTTCCATTTTTCTGTTCAAACTGTAGCAGCAAAACTAACAGTCCTGTTTAGAAGTACTGCTCATACTGAAGGGAGATGTTATCTCTCAAGCCACATGTGAGCAGAACACAGTCATATTGTAAATTAGCTAGTAAATTATGTCCTTCTATCTGCTTCAAGACATCTTTTCTCTCCTTTTCTTTTTGTCCTATATTATACTATATTATTAGCCCAAATCTTCAGCTCGAGAAAGGAATCTTCAGCCAGTCCTGTTCCTCAGTCACCTGATGAGTATTACAGAAGGTAATGACAAACACTGCAGAAACAGCCTATAGAGATATAGTCTGAGGAAGGGATGGCTACTATTCAAGGATGTAGGCAGGAGTCGGGTCTTAGCCAGTGTAACCTGGAGGGTAACACAGAGCAAAAGAAAAGAAAACACAGGAATTAAAAATTGACAGGAGGGACAGAGCTTTATAGTGGCAAATGCCAAGGATAGCTCAGCCTTGCCAGATAATAGATGCAACTGCAGATAGTTAAAAAAATACATGGCCTTGCTCTAACACCCACTTCTGTTACATACCAATTGTAAGAAGATACTCAGCTCCATTCAGGTTAGGTCTAGGGGTTTTTTCAGCTGCTGAAACAAGCAAGACTTGACAAGGAGTTGCATGTTCATAAACAGCATGCTTACAAGAATGTTTGAACAATTAGCTATCAAATGCTGCCAAACACTGGTTCTGCTTTAGAACAATCTTACATGCAGTATCATTCCTTTTGTAATTTCACTATTTTCTGATCCCTAGGAAAAACAAAACAAACAAAACACAAACAAAGAAATAAAACAAACAAAGAAAAAAGCCACCAAAATAAAACGAAAGTTAAAAATCTCACAAAGCTACCAAAGAGAAATGATTGCAACACTGTGATGTTGGCAGTAAAATGTCACCTGCCCAGTTCTAAAGCCTGCTGTGACCTCTATACGTTTATTACCAGGATTTCCCACTTAAAAATTTCTCCCAGCCTGCATACACATTGAGATCAATGTCCAGCTGATCTAAGTGGAGCAAAGAACATGAAGACAAGTTTGGAGATGTTTGATTGGTTTTGTCTGCAAGGCTGAGAGGAAATTTTATCATGCTTATAAATACCTAAAGGGTGGGTGTCAGGAAGATGGGGCCAGGCTCTTCTCAGCGGTGGCCAGTTGCAGGACTAGGGGCAATGGCCATAAACTGGAAAACAGGGGGTTCAACCTCTACATGAGGAAAAAACTTCTTCTTTGTGAGGGTAACATGGCCTGGAACAGGCTGCCCAGAGAGATGGTGGAATCTCCTTCTCTGGAGACTTTCAAAGTCCACTTGGACTCCGAAGACTTTCTAAAGCCGCCATGCAATCTACTCTAGGTAATCCTGCTCTGGCAGGGCGGTGGGACTAAATAATCTTTAGAGGTCCCCTCCAACCCCTACCATTCTGTGATTCTGTCTTCCCAATTAAGAATTCTTTTTAAACTAACTGAGAGATATGAAAAAATACGATATACTCCAATTCACTGGATACATAATGGGGAACATATTGACATAAACAAATCTGTACCATGCTCCCCAAGGTGAAGGCTATGATGCACATAATTTTATTAGGGTTATTTCTTTCATAACTGGTTGGTTGTGCCACCACATACTACGGCTGAATGAGCAAATTATGACTCCAATAAATGGCACCGTCCACATGATTAAAGTTTCTCTGATTTGAGAAGCAGTTACAGCACCGAGACCAATATTCTCACCTCTTTTCATGTTCAGTAGTAGGCTGGCTTAAATAATATCATCAAAAGTATAAAAAGGTATCATTCCACAACTAGAGAAGTCCAGACTGATTTTCACAGGTGATGCTAATAGCACTTTGCACACTGAAGCCACAAGCAATGCCCATTTCTAGGGGTCTGACCCCAATTGAATAAATACAATCTGATAGAATTATTTCCTCATCCTACAGTTATTCACATACTCACTGCTTCTAAGCAATTTTTAAAAGTCATTGAACATCAGGAAAGCCAAGGTTGATTTGTAAAAGTGAATGGACCTAACTAAGTGTATCATGGGAGTCTCTTCCCAAAAGCAGGTAAGTGTTGTACTCCTGAGCTCTAGAAAACTGGTCTATAGACTTAGTAGGGGTTTTAAATGGGGTGAGGTAGAAGTCATGAGTAATACTCTGATGGCATTTTGTTTGTACAAGGAAGTTTACAGGTTTTTTTGTTTTGTTTTTTAAGTACATGAGAGTACTCCTAATAATAAAGTCTCTGTCACTGATGACAGGAGTCCACCATTCAAAGCTGTATTTTCTAGTTCATTAATGCTAGAAGATGTGTCACATAAGGCCCTCCTGACCAAGTGCAAAGCTTTGAAAGTGACATATAATCCACAACCTTATGGATCTAGGGCAGGTCAGGCTCACTTTATTGAGCATATTAGGGGAAAAGGGCTGGACAGGTGCTTATGTGAATATATCAACCAAAAAAAAAGGGCAGTAGTTGGAATCACCACAGGGACAGCTATCCGGAGTGGCTTATGTTATCAGGGTCTTTACCATAATTGAAGAGTTAAAAAATATCACTACCACGCGTCTGTATCATAATTGTTGGGTATTTTTAATAAGTTCTGCGATACAGATAGAACAATAAATAGAGTGGTGCTCCATGTAAAACTGATCTGCCATTTTACCTGTTAATGGAACAGCAAGGAAGTATCAAAGCCTCAGCCACAACATGAAAATGTTCATCTCTTGGAGAATTCATTGATACCAACCCGAAAACAAAGTGATTCAGCACTCGCTTAGGATGCCCGCACTGCTGAAAACTACTTAGCGCTGAGTTTTGCCTAGTTTAAACCACATCTTTGAACAATTTTACCCTTCTTTTTTAGGGTAACATATACCACTGTGCAGAAAAACAATTTGAGGGCTATACACTGCCTAAGTCCTGCCCAAGTCTACAGATATTTAGTGGTTTAAGTGATACACAGATAGAGCTTCTGTCAAACAAGTTCAGAGTCACTGAATTCCAGTTTACTGTCAAATATATTTTTTCTTACTATGACCTACCTTGGTTTTCATTTCATCTTAATAAGATTACCTGGAGAAGCCTTTTACATAGTTACCTCTAAACTAAATAGGCCAGGAAGGAATATTTACTTCTCTTACAGAAGCTAGTTTTGAGAAATTCAACTGGAACTAACTACAGATATAGAAGCCAATATTAGAAGGAATTTTTCTCATGCAAAAAATGTCTCATCTTCCTTGACGTGCAATGACTACATCTACACCACAGCTTTCCCAGAAACAACAAAATTAGAAAATAAAAATAATAATAAAAAAAAGCAAAAAAAATTTCCACAAAACAATGAAATAAGAGAATCTACACCACTGCTCCAATGTCAGAAGGCAGAGCACAGTGGCTATGAAACAGCTCATAAACTAAGATGTCCTGGCATAATCCCTCATGAAATTTAAATACAGCATGATGTTATCCTATGTCTCCCAAGTCAAGAATGAGACTCTGTGTTTTGAGGAAATACACGCTTAGACTTCAAGTCAACACAGTTTGCAAATGCTAGCCACAAAAACTGATTTCAATACAAAATATCTGAGAACAAACCAGAAAAAATAGTTTAGCTCACTGTGGATATGTCAGCATGAAAAACTACATCTTGCAGCCACATCTTCCTGCAAATTCCTCTCAGATATGTCACAAGATCAATTTTCAAGATTCCTACTTTAAAACAACTCTCTCTAGCTGTCTCCTAATGTGTGCAACACAGGTCATTTTAGAGACTCTAAAATCAGAAAGAAAATAAAGAAAGAAAACAGAAGAGAAAAGAAAAAAAGAAAGCAGAAGAGGGGAAAAAAAAGAGAAAAAAAAAAAGAAAGCAGAAGAGAAAAAAAAAGAAAGCAGATTTTTAAGGCGTATTTTCTATCTTTTTCAAATTGCTTCATCAAGCCACCAACTATATCCTCAATTTAAACCAGTTTCCTTCAAGTTCAAAGTAAAAACTGGTGCAAATTGGCCAGACTGATCTGCTTTAAGTGCCTGCAAGATCTGGTATTGCACCGAACTTTGGCAACTCAGTTGAACTCATGCGAGTTGTCAGTGAGAAAGGAAGCAGTAGGATGAAACATTCATGAATATGCATGCAGACTAAAGCTGAATTTTCATTTGGCTGCATTCATAACCCATTTATGTTCATTTCTGTGGATGATCAGATGCTAGAGATTTATTCATGAAAATTGAACTGAGCACTCAGTTACCAAAAGGGAATTCTGAGCAGCATTTTCAATGGCAAGGTCTGCCAGCGCTGGTGAGCCACACAAGTCACCTAATCAGACAAGGAAAATAAGGAAAGAAAAAAAAAAAAAGGAAAAAAAAGCAATATATGTAAATCTAGCACAAATTACAAATATTCACAGGGAGGTGTTCACAGATGAGCTACTAATCAGTACCAATTCATTGAGGAGTGGAAGTTCAGTGGTCTACATTCTGCCCTGTATCTATCTGCAGGCAATGTAAAGTGGCAACAACCATTTCTGTAACAAAGCATTTGGAAAGCTACAAGAGGCCTGAGCTAGAAGAGTGAGCTGTCAGTAATAAACCAGAAACTGTACAACTGTCTGCTGTCCTTTCACAAATGAAAGGGAAAAAAAAAAAAAAAAACAGAGAGAGAGAGAAAAAATAACTGGTTATTTGTTATGACAACTTGCACAAGCCTACATGACCACCTAGACAAGCACCCAAATCAAGTCCCCTATGATTTCAGGTTTACTGAAAATCTGCACATTACTAAGGCACAGCTTAACTGTCCTAAAGGAAGAGATAATCTCATCTGTTCTCTCCCTGCACGCCGTTCAGTTCTCTAACGTTATATAGTACATCAGATTTCAGGACAGCAAATGGCAACTTGGTTGAATCAGAAGCCATTGGAGTTGCATCGCACCACTTTCTTCTTCACTTACATAAAAATCCAAGGACTGTGTTACAGGAGATTTAAGTTAGAGCAGCACAGAGCCTTAACTGTAAGGCTCTTACATTTCGGACTTTCAAATTCTTAAATTTGCCCTTTACTTAAAAAAGTCAATGATTTCACCAAGAAAGTTTGATTAGTTTCTTTTACTTTCTGTAATGAAGTGCCATCCTTTTTACACTTGAAAGGATCTTTGTAATAATGCAACATTGATCTTTTGAATACAGATGAGCTAACCTAGATAATAGGGTTTGGTACCCAAAGAAATGGCTTCTGAGCATCTATATCTAAGGCTCCAGTGCCATCAAGAGGCTTTTGCAGGGAAGGCGCCAAATCACAAGCAAACGTTGAAATCTGGCATTGCAACAATACTCTTGCATTTCCATTGTATTTGTAGGTGATTTTTCAACACATAGAAAAAAATCCACGACACAACTGAGAATGTAATAAACACGCACACAAGCAAGTGATGATGCAGAATCGGCCACAAAGAGGTATTACAAAGAAAGAAGCAGCCAACGGCAGCTTGCATGGATAAGAATTCTGGAGCTTTGCTTCTTTTTGGTAGTGCTCACCTCAGCGTGGTGCCTACTTTATTAACTGTAAGAAGATCCTCTGAAAAGAGGCAATAGTTTGAGAAAAATGTTAAAAGCATTTTCCTAGACAGAAAGGGAAATGAGGAATTTTTAACTCCTATTATCTATTTCTATATTTAAAAATATAATTTCTGTGGTGTACCAATTTCACAACAAAAACTGTGCCAACAAAGGTGCCCAGCAGAAAACTGACAAGTTACCTGTTCTCTTAAAAAATAACCATTGATTACCATTTCCTTAGAGTGCCTACATACAAATCTATCATTTTCAGCAGAGCATGGAATCGCGTATCAAAATACTTCGGTTTTCTACAAGCTTGTTGCATTCACTTTCTAGCCACTGTAACAAATCCACACCTTTATTCCTTCATCACCTCCTTCCTTCTGTTCATTTACTTGAACAACCACCGTGTGACAGCAGCAATTTCTTGCTATGTGCTTATAACATGCTTGTATTGCTAGGCTTTTTTCATAATCTATAATAATTTCATTTAACTCTGCCCCTTGCAAATACAGATCGTGTCTATTCTGAGGAAAGCCATGCCAAAAACAGTCTTGAAAGCAATTCAGTATGGAATCCATGTCATCCATGACCTGTATCATAGAAAAAAAAAAAGTGTTTAGCACAAAAACCATCCATATTAAGGGCAGGACGGGGGAAAAAAAAAAAAAAAAAAGTAGCTCTGCAAGACAGCACTTTGTTTAAATATAACAACAGTAAAACCCTTCCCCTCCTCCTCCAAGAGAAAAACATAGCTTCTAACATCTCATCCAAGCTCTTGCCAGGCTGCCAAATCATTGTCGTAATGGAACAGCAAGAGCCCAACTCAAACTGTGCCTCAACACCATTTCAAACACAACTCTATTCCAAGCGTAGGCAGAGCCTTTGAGGAAGATAACAGAAAGAGTCATTTCAACTGACCTTTTTGAAATCTTTTTATAAAATAGCCCGTTAATAGGCTTATTGGGAATGCATTTTGCACCAGAAAGATTTGTATTGGTCTAGATAACTTCAATTGGACTTTTCCTATGCAGGGAAATCAGATTTGCTGGTGACAGCACACATGTGACATCATTTCAGCTTCAGCTCTCCAGGATTTCAGACTACTGAAACACAATCATTCTATATTCAGAACATCAAGCGCTTCTGTTAGGCCATGATAGCAGCAGGATATCTCCTGATTCCTTTCTTTGCAAGTGCCTTCAGGCAGCACCTATAGATTGGTAGTTTAAGAAGAAAGACAGACTGAACCATGGCTTTACCTTGTAAACAGGGTCTTTGAAAGAGCAAAGGTGTGAATTTGTCTCCAGTAAAGCAAACTTACTTTGCTGTTTGCTCTAGGCATTTTTGTGATAAATCTACAGAGCAGGAATGGATTTTCTGTCCGTCTCTGCAAACTTGCCTTTTACTGAACCAAGCAAAACTGCCAGAATTTTATTTCCAATGCCGACATGTGTGTCAGGGTCAAAGACAAGGGGGCAAAAGTGCATTTCAGGATTAGGTGCTTTTCTTTTCAAAGCTTATACAATCTTCCGTACTAAGTGAAAATTAAATACTAGGATTTCCAGGGAGTCAGGAGGCAGACTGAGAAGGCTCTGGTATTTTGTTCCTGGCTGCTTTATTGATGCACTTCTGTCATCACATATGAAGTAACTCACACTTCCAAATGAAGCAAATGAATATTCCATATAAACCAGAGAGATTTCCACACAATATTAAGATGAGATTGTTTATATTTTAGTTATATAAACAAAACTAAATCCTGTACAGTGTTTTTCTCCCCAGATCTCAGTTCATTTTTCACAAAACATCCCAAACCCATTCTAATAATGATTTTCTTGTCGCCAGCTGAGAAACGTACAACAGAACAACTTGCATGAAGTCACACAAATTTTCAGAGTTGGGACCATTGTTATTGCCTCTCAGCTATCCTGCACAAAAGGAACAAGCAGACACGTTTCCACACATACCCCTCAAAAATGATCCTATACTTCTGGCCGCTCGAACCCCCTTGTAGAAAACACACCTGAAATCTGAATGGCAGGCTTGGCAGGTAGCATCCAGCAAGCGATGCATACATGCTACCAACTAAACATTACCTATTCTACAAGCGTTACATCAGAGGGGAGATGAACGTCCTACTCTTGCCATTAGCATGTGTCCATCAAATGGACAAATGAAGATGAATCTGCTACTTTGCTGCTTCCATCAATATAAACACATAAAGAAATAATAAACATTATAAATTTTTAACTACCTATCTGCTTCTACCTGCAAACATGAAACTCCCTTACGCTTCAATAAACGAAAAAAATATACTCAAGGAAGTGTAATAAATGTGCCATCTGGGCTGAGAAAACTGATAAAGCAGAGCAGCATTTAAGTAGGACAACGCTGACCTCCTGCGGCAGCTTTGCGTAGAAACAGCTTCAGAAGCAAGGGGTTCATTTCTGAAAACACAGGAGTTTTCCTACGTTCCACCCTCATCATTCACCACTGTTGTTGCAGCAACACAAGAAAGCCCTAGTCACAGGCAGAGGCTCTCAACCTCAGACACACGCTTCAGAGTCAAAGCAAACACCACAGCTCCGGAGGACAGACTGAAAAAGTCAGCAATCCTCGAAGAGGAAAGGGTGTTGCAAATAATCTTTGCTGCCTCACTTCAGTTGAAGTCTATTACATACCATCTCTTTGGAAACGCACACAGATGTAGACTGCAGAAGATGAGGACCACCCAAAAAACCCCACCGAATCAAAAACCTGCAAACAAAGCCACCACAACACACACAACCCCCTCACCTTTCTCACAAAAGGCTGGCTAAGAATGAGAGCAGATCATTTAATGCCTGAGAACAGGCTGGTCTCAAGAACAGGCTTGGTGAACACCTCCAGGAAGAGCTGTGCTTGCTTTGTCACTGGGACTAGGCTCTAGAGCAGGCTTCTTTCCAAGCCAGCATCTTGGAGCTTGCTTGTTCTGATAAACACCAGCTTTACACAAATTCCACCCCACTGGATTTTGTGGGGTGTTCGCACCATCATCACACATTTGGCTGCACTAGAAGCCGTGAGCATCTATCTTGCATTGTTTGTTTCTTCTGCAGAGAAAAAGGATAGCTCAAAGACAGCCGTTGCTTTTGTAGGCACTGAGTTGACTGCTCACTGCACTCAGCTTGGGGAACAAGGCCAATAAAGGGAGGTGCCTATCTTCCCCATCTGAAGAAACAGGTAGAGAGATACTCGTAATTTTCCATGCCATAACCTCTTCCCAGCACAAAACCAAAATAAGAATATATTCCGAAGACTTGCCCCTGATCTATAACAAGAAGGTAACTGCCACCTTGAACCTTCATGTGCGTCACCTGCGGCAGTAAGTGCCTCCGGACACAGCCACCGGCTATGGCTGGGCACTGCCACCATGATGGCCCTTAAGGAATCGTTTTCTTTTTATTCATCTGATCTAAATAAAGGGCACTTACAGGGAGCGAGCAGAATGTGGTGATACCCTGACACAAAACACCGGTGGGCAGCGCTACAGTAACGCACCGCCCACAGAAACACCCTCTGCAAACAGAAACCACAACGCAAGAGAAACCCAGAGGCATCTGCAGTCATCAGTCACACCGATTCCAAACAGCACAGGCACATTACCTACAAGCCTTCTGAGAAGCAGGGTTTTAGAGCAGAAGGGGCGTGCCAAGCACTCGGGGCAGAGCTGAGCTCCATGGAAGGCCCCGTGGCCTCAGTCGCCGGGGTTGCTCCAGGGCAGCAGCGGGCACACGACACAGAAAGGCCTCACACCTCAGCAGTGGAAAGGCCACGTGTATGTAAAGATCAAACCCTGAGAAAGTAAA
Organism: Ceryle rudis; assembly: GCA_033439905.1. Lineage (NCBI taxonomy): Eukaryota > Metazoa > Chordata > Aves > Coraciiformes > Cerylidae > Ceryle > Ceryle rudis. The sequence goes on from JAAGNO010006801.1 coordinate 41,581, forward strand.
AAGGTTCCTTAAGGCTGCCCTTTAATTAAGCAGCTTCAACCATTATACTTCAAAAAACAAATAAATTAAACCCACCCTACCTAAACACACACAGCAATTTCTCCTGAAATGTCCTCAACGGGATGAGGGGAGGACCAAGCAGCAGCCGTCTCGAGCCCAGCCCCGCCAGAACCACGAACTTACATAAGGAAAAAAAACCCCATTAATAACATGAAACCTGCAGCCGCCTCCTCCAGCCCGCGCTGCCCGGGCCCGCGCGCCGCCGAGTCCACCCTTCTCCACTGGGCGGCGCCATTTTGAGTTCTGGAACCAGCGGCCGCTGCGGAGCGGGTCGGGGGCGGCAGCGGCGG
>JAAGNO010006801.1:42030-65228 GCA_033439905.1 Ceryle rudis
TGACCTGGCCCGCTCGGTCTGTCTCCTCTGCTTTCACGTTTCTCTTCCACTGTAGTCGTGGTGAACATTGCGGAGTTTCGTTCTCAGAAAGGAACAATGGACGCACAAAACTCAGTGGAGTCTTTTCGCTAATGGCCGCTACACGGTTTGAGGGGTGAGGATGACTTAGGCCTCAGACTTCAGGACTGGCTTGTACAAAAAGGGAGTTTCTTGTGCAGATATCATCATAAGGCACAACGTGAGTAGGATCACATTACAATCCAGCCAGCAAAGCATGTGGTGTGTTCATTTAAATGTGTCCTTACAATGTGAGAAGCCCCATGAAACTGCTCACTTTGTGCTCCGAATCTACAGAATGAGACTGTCACCTTGGAAAGTTACTCTGACCAATTGAAATTCCCTGGATAAACTGGGGGAAGCCTTCAGTGCAGAATTAAAATGAGCTTTTGAAGTTATTTCAGTGTTCCCAGATCCCAGGGGCATGCGGGCTGCCTCGCTCTGAAGTAGTGGCACTGCCAGCAGCATGGCCTGACGGAGGAGAGGACAGCCCTTGTGTAAGGACAGGCCTCTAATGGACACTGAGTACAACGCAATGGAAGATACAAAAAACCCACTGAGGTCCAACCCATGAAGAATTTTCCAGTCCAGGCAAAGTACTCTACAGTCAAAGCATCCCTACTCTGCTCTGAGCTAAGTTCTGAATTTTTTCTTGTACAGTAGAAGCCAGCTCATAGGAATGGCTGCTGGAAATGGGGAAAGAACTGAAGATGGAGGTCCAGAGAGTTGCCCTGGCTCCAGTGTTATTCATTCCTGAGTTAATGCAACACATGATCTTAACACATGTGCCACCACATCCTAAAATGAGTAAGTGAACTAACTACCAGGGTCCTTGAGCCTTTCTTCTGTTCTTAACTGCTGTGAAAGTAGATATTTCTAAGTGAATACAGGATCAAGCCTCCGCTACAGAAGCTTCTGCAGTCACTCTGGTTATATCAGAACAGTACTAAAGTCAGTAGGGGTTACTTACATGCAATAGAGAGAAACACAAAGCCTCAGGGGTTCACTAATCAGTCTCTTAAACTCAGAAGGGGAATTTTTGTAATAAAAGTGTTACACGATATTTATGCCTGTTGTCTCTACCTGCCATAATCCAGTCCACCAGCTATCTTTTCTCAAGCTATGTTTATGGACTTTGGAAATGAGTCATCTTTTGGTTTATGTAGGATTAAGAAATTTTCCCCTCCCTCCCCATAATCCAGATAAATGATATCCACTCTCTCTGCCCTGACTACTCAGAGCTGCCAAGCAAATTTATCTTGCCTAATCTTCTTTTCCAGGATCCATGCTGACTACCCCTTAAGCAGTTACATATATCTAAATGTTCTTTGTGCATAATTGCTCTCCATGTATTTTCTGCCACTGAGATCAGATTTACAAGCCTGTAGTGTTCTCAATCTTCTGCTAGTCATTCTGCTTCTATTAGATGCTTACTGGTGCCTAATGCCATGCTTTGTGCTTTCATAAATTATCAGTAAAATATATACTTTTTGAAGAAATCAAAATGGCCACCACTAAGACTCAAGAAGGGAAACTTTCTAAGCTATGTGTCTCTACTCTCACCCAGGCTTTTCCTTTCATACAAGCCTGACTATTTTGAAAAGTCAAGTTGAAAGTCCCTTTCTTAACACATCCCTGGTCAGGAAGAAGCAGAAGGGGCTGCCTGTGGAGCAGGTGAGTGGCCCAAACTCCTCAGCGCTGGCCACAGCCCCTCCACGCCTGACAGGGCAAGCAGACGGTGGTGGTAGCTGCAGTCAACTCCTGGGGGCAAGGGCCCAGGGAGGCTTCCCACAGCTCCTCCTCACAGAGCCTCTCTGGGCAGCTGGATCCCAGAGCATGCTGTGGAGTGTCAGGGCTGACCCTGCACTGCAGCCAAACCCAGCCAGGGCCAGGGAAAAGGTGCTGCAGGGCTCCAGGACCCTGACACTTATCTTCAGTATGCCCGGTGATCTAAATCTGTATCTCTGAGCCTATCACTCCACTACTAAATAATTTCCTTGTATTTTTTTTTGTATCTGTTCAGTGTTTGTTGCTTCCTTTATTGTCACTAGTAGGTATTGCCCTTTTAGCTTTCTGTGTTATCTCTTCCCTTTCCATATGGGAAGTCCTCTTCAAAAACCAAACAAAAAAGAGATGAATTGCAACTTGACATCTGAAACTAAAAGAGAAATAAAAGAAAGCCTGAATACAGAGAATAATATTTTGATGAACTTCCCTCCAGCTCCACATGTATTGCCTCAGAGAGAGGAGGCACTAAGAGTCCTTTGCTTGGTACTGTTGAGGGGCCTAAACCCAGTGTTTCCAGAGTTCCCCGCCTTTTGTCTAGACTTCTTGTTTCTAACTCACTCTCTTCCCTTCCTCTGCATTAGTTTGATATTAACCTCCAGAAGTGAAACCTCTAGATCTGTGAGATATGCAGGCACTTACCAGTAATGCTCCCATGGCCACAGTTTGAAGAACCAGGTTTCCAGAAGCTGAAGGAGCTGTACTTTTCTCCTGGCAGAATAAACTAGAACAGTTCTCAGCAGAGGGAGGAGGACAACGTGCAAAGCTCCCCACTTAATTGCAACGAGTAGATGATGAAGAGAGGGAATATCAAAAACACAAGTAAAGGTTCAAATAAGTACTATGCACTGAATTCACATTAACTGGATACATAATATTCCTGTTGTACTTTTAAAAGTCAGGTCAAAATGAACAGTACTTTTATGAAGTACATAGACCATGTGTAAATTGAGACAAGGACTGTCTGCTGCAGAATGCTCAGAAGCTCAGTGTGTATGACAGGTATTTGCACGTTCCACACAGTGCCCATTTCCCAGACGGCCTTGAAATGCCTTTGTAGAAGAAAACTGTGTAACGTGTTGAACATTGCTTACATCTCAGTGTGGTCAAATTTCTCTGTAAGGCATAGGTTTGCTATTACAGTATTGTTATTTACAACTTGTTTGCATAAAAAGCTAATATTAATACTAGTCATATTAATATTTTAGTTATTAAGTATATCTTAATTCACAGTAATGTATTTAACCTTTTTTTTTTTTTTCAGATAGAGCACTTTGCTAATATCAATTATCTTCTATTTTTACTGTGTCTCTTTATGCTTTTGATCTACTTAGTAACTGTTGCCTTCGTGTATCACTGCCATCATGTACACAGTTGCATTTCTATTGGAGATAACTATTCGCTAACGACTTTGATATAGTCATGCACAGGCTCGGTTCCTGTTAATTTTTCCTTTTGCTAATCTTTCCTAAACCAGGAAGTATGGTGCTTTAGTTCCTCAGGGAGAAAATCTGAAGCTACTGCTTCACCTCTGTGAATCAAGCAGCTCTTCCTAACGCCTCTTTCATGTTCACACAAGTGGGAGGGGATGAAGATACCTGCTGCTGTCACCTACCGGGCTGTGTATGCTTGTATTACCTGTTCTTGCAAAGTATAGTAAAATAATTGCAGGACTCTTGGTTTACAACTGGATTAATTATTCTGAGGAAATATACAGAACATCACACAGAGAAACTGGTTTTGCTTTGATTTGGACTCTTCTTTCCACAAACTCCTTCCTTCCTACTGTCTTCCTGTGGTAACTGAATTCAGACAAAATAAAGCCCCCTTGTATACAAGGACATTGTTCATTTTCAGTTCTTCAGACCTACACCCATTGTATGAATCTCCACTGTTGCAAAGCATGTGCTGCTCAAAATATTTCTCTTTCCACTCCTGGTATAATACTGACCTTGTGCCTTGCCAGATTTTAGTATTTCGAACTGTCTGTCTGCTCCAGAATAATCAAAAAACCTTTTAACATCTCATTCCAATTTCCAGAATTTGACCTTCTTCAGCCTTTCTCATGAACACTGGGCCAAATAAATTCAGACAGAGTACTGGGAGTGCCAGCATTGTTCATCTTTTCTCACTCGATATCCCCCTAGCTATAGTATTATAAGCCAGCTATATGCTTATAAGGTAGTGTTTCCTTTCTACATTTTCTTAATTATCTTAACCATCTGTCACAGTCTTTAATCCGACCTCCTGCTCTAATCGGGGTCATCTCTGAGTTAAGGACAGGTGGCTTTATCCTGTCTGGTTTTGAAAAACTACGAGGACCGAGACTGCACAGCCCATCTGGGTGACCTGTTCCAGTGTCTGATTGTCCTCATGGTGTGAAAGGCTTTGCTTATGTCCAGTCTGAACCCCTCATGTTGCAGTTTATTTCTATTGTCTCTTGTTCAGCAGCTCTTTGACAGCTCCCTGTATGCCAGGACCCCAGGGCCTTTCCTGTAGAGGATCAGAACTTCCAGGCAATTAAAATTCTTACTGATGACTAACAAAACTTGATGGAGGAAGGAAGAGGGGATAGCAGAAGGCCAGAAAATGTTTTTTTGTACAACAAGGGGTTAAAAGTACATCAGCCTTGATGGTTCAAAAGAAGCTTCTCCTGAGCCAAATGAGTCTTTTCTGTCTTCTGCCAGTGGACCAACCTGAATGGCCAGGAGATTGTTCCCACAACTGCTAACCAGATAAGCTGTTCCCTTTGCTCAAATAGTGTAAGTGTGTGTACTGGTACAAGAGGACCTTCTATAAAATGTTTCTTTGCTCTGTGACTATTAACTGTGGGAGCAATTAACTTTCCCAGATTTCTTTAAAGTAAAATCTACAAGGTGCTTAGCCCCTCCTTTGTTTTTACCTGCACATACTCTTACTAGTACAGAATTGCCACTGGAGCTGCGGTAGGAGCAGTGGCATTGGGGATCCAATCAGGTCTGTTCCTCCATGGTTGCGCTCACTACCATCACCACCAGTTCCTAGACTGCAATAAAAAGATTTGGAACTTAATTGCTTCACTCGTTGATACCGCTCTGAATTACAGTAATCCCAGGAATACTATCAGAATTTAAAAATGCATGTAAGAAGACAATCTGTGTCCTTATTTGCCTCTCATCAAGATACTCCCAAGCAATGATTCCTCAAAGTTTTATGCCCATGCTTGAATGTAAGGATGGTAAGCAACCCTAGTGAAATCTTCTCTGTAATAGTTTTCTTAACATAGTTCCTAATTCCTGCTCTCTACACCTTTTTTGTTTTGGTTTGGGTTTTTTGTTTGTTTGTTTGTTTTCCTCTATAACTATCAAGAACAATTTTTCATGCTGGCAAATACCTTATACACAGCAGTCATTATTTTTGAAGTTAGTGTCACAAAACAGCCAATCCTCCTCGAGAGTGCTTTCTCAGGTTATAAAGGAGCCATTCCCAACAGAAGTCTCATTTCTCTAAGGTTTTAATTAAATACAAATTCAGGCAAAGAAGAGTTATAAACAAACACTGCAAAGCCACAAGTTCCCTGAGCTCAAAGCTACAATTCAAGGTCCCTCAAGACAGTGCTAAGCTTCCTTCAATTTATCTCTGAACTCCAAAATCTCATCGAAACCAGTGTATATTGTAGGAGGCTATATATTTCTATCTTATTATACAGTTCGCCTAAGATCCTGTTACACTGTAACCCCTAGATGCTCAAGCATTTCTGTATGTGAGTGACTGGTTGGGAAGTTAATACATGAAACCAACAGCTTAAATAAAGATGTGCCACTTAAAAAGAAGAACCAATTTTGGTTTGATTACAGAGCATGTGGGAAAAGAATGGTTAAAAACTTGGATAATTTCTGTCATCAGTGAGCTAGTGTAAATCAGCCTCATGTAACTTAGGTCAGAAATCACTGATATAATTGAAAATTAACTTACCTGACAGGGATGCTTGGGTCTGTCACAGTTCACTAATGTGTTTTATCTTTTCATACAAAAAGTAAATTAGGTTTAGATTTGGATTGTCCATTTTGGCATGTTATTGCAGCCAATAATCAAAGAGAAAAAAATTCTAAAGCAAAACAAAATAGTGTTTTGAAACTGTGGTTCCTGCCCCTGGCCCCTCCCATACGTAGAAAGCAGCCTCCTGGCCCTGCAGCTTCTCGCCTTGTTGCCAGTCCTACACAGCAGCTCACATAAGCACACACTTCTGTCCTCACACCCCGCTGCCTGCTTGTCCTGTTTGTTGCCTGCTCTGACAGATGCCCCACAGGCACAGGTCACTGTGGAACTCCTGAAGGTGCGCTAGAATGGTTTGGAGCAAGAGCTAGCTCACTGCCATCGTGCTCTCCACACGCAATGTACTTTGCAAACCTCCAGAATAGATGTGTAGTCCTTCCAAAGCACATACTGGGAGGCAGGGATATCCTCCTTAACAAATGTAGTTATTTCTTGTGACATTAACCACCAAAAAGCTGTTTTCAGCCATATGTTCTAATCCAGATACCCACAATCACCTCTGTAGCACAGAAGACTGAAATGTGGTAAGTTTAGGTACACACTTACCTGTGTGTTGTTACAAGTGGGTGATGTCTGGCAAGGCTGAGTGAATTAATTCATCCATTTCTTAAAGAGCCTGGGCACACGGGACTTCATTCATAGGAATTATTTTTTAATAACATTTTTTTCTGTGAATCTCTATGTATTAAGACCTGAACTAACACATTACACAAACACTGAAGCAAAGAAAGCCTGGACAGAGAAATGACTGGATTTTATCAAGTAGCCTGCTCACTGTATTTCACAGAATATGAGATGTTCTCTGGGTGGTGTCCTTCCCATTATAAAATACACACAGGAAAATCCTCAACCACACGGCTTCATTTGTAGTCCCCATGTTTCACAACAGCCTTTTAAATGCATCTTCTCAAAGGTACATAAAGGACAGGGGAGAGAAAGCTGCTGATATGTAACTCGAAACAGCATATTAGCTTTGCGAGGACTACCAACAACTGTAGCCTAGTGCAGTGATCTGGATATCAGATTGTCACCTCTCCTTTGCTCAGGGATGCAGCATTTGGTGCAAATTGCTTCTGCCTTCTTTCAGCTGTAGTAATTTAATACGGAACTGACAGGTGCATCAATGACTTGGCCAGATCCTCTTCCAGACAGCAGACAGAAGATGGGAAAAATGCCAACCTGCCATTTTGTAACTTAGATTTCTTTGAGTGTGACGAGATGTCACCAACTTCTGTCAACCTGGGTTTATGTGAAATGTGTATAACACACGGTAGGAAATGAGCGATGCTAAAAGACTGTTGTGAACTGAAATTATGTTCTCCTCGAGATTTTCACATAAGTTTGAAGAAATGTGGCTTTTTATAACCAAAAGGATTTAATGCATCATCTGATTGTGCTGTTTCACCTTCACTCCATAAACTATGCAACCTACAGTATAAAAGCAGAGTGGATGTGCAGGGCTAAGACAGGAGTTTTCATTTTTCTTCCAGCATTTAACAGAAAAATTATTGCATTTTGAAATTTAAGAAAAACTAGCACTCTGGAATCCAGCAAGTTCAGTTCAAATCTTTCTTTTTTTTTTTAATTATTATTATTACAATTACTTGCTTGCCAAAGCCTTACCAAATTGGAAATTTGGAATGCAAGGAGGCAGTTTGAACCTTTTTGAAAAAAAATCTGGCAACAACCTGTTCTATAAATCTGATGGGCATGAAAATCCAGCTCTTCACAAAACCCCCCTGGGAGATTACATCACTGGCCCGTCTGCTACACAGCTCCTGCTGCAGAGCAAATGCTGCTTCTACCTTAGTGCTTCCCAAACAAGCCAAGCAATTTCCCCACATGAGTGACTCACTCCTGAAAAATGTCGGGTTTCTATTGAACTCACAGGAGCCCAGCTTTCTGGGAAGCTGGTAGTAGATATTCCTTCAGGGCTTCAAGGCCACCCATCTAACAAGTCTCTACCTTATCGTCACAGCTTTTCTTTTTATCACTTACAAGAAGGCCATCTTTGGAACTGATCCATACTTAAGTCACAGCAAATTTTTAACAGCAAAATGAAGTGACATGGACAGAAGCACAACATTGTGCAGTTTTGCAGTGACAACATTTTGCAGGGCCTTATCCCAGCAATAAAACAAAGTACTGAGTTTAATACCAGAGTTCTGTCACTGAAGAGCACGACTCTCTTCCCTGTGCACAGATGCTACCAGATATCAGTGCTACAAAGCCGTGCTAATAGACTAAGCTTTGGAAGGTAGAGAAAGGGCACACACTAAGTCAACAAGTTGTTTCTCATGAAATCAAGTAAAAAGGTTGCATTAATCTTGTTTAACTCCAGTGTTGTACTTCCCTAGAACAATAGTGGAGACCTAGAAAAGAACTGAAACATTTTAAAAATTCTTATTTCACCTTTGTTTTACTTTCATTCTGTTTGGGAACAAATCTGTACGGTCTTTATCTCATCTTTTGATAGAAGTAAATACGAGATGAGATGATAGGAAAAACTTCATTTCATTCATTGAAATCTTTCTTCTGGGTTTAGAAGGCCGGGAAGATAAAAAATGAAGCTCATCATTGCAGCGTGAACAGAAAACGCAACTTTAAAACCAGTGACTTTTCTTTTTATATTGCCTTAGACGACAAAGAACAATGCATAAATGAATATAAACACCAAATAATCCTAGAATGATTCAAGCAGGACTGAGTCTAGAGCACTGTACTTTCACAATCTGTAAACTAGCAGAAATTCGCGTGGCTTCTGTAAAAAGAAACCGTTCTTTCCTCTGCACACAAAGATCGCATCTCATGCAATCATACTGACTTTGACCCTGCACAGTTCCTGTGCTCTTGTTGACAAAAACACAAATACCCACATAGCTCTGGAGCCAGAAACAGAAAGCCAGAGAAGAAAGGGGAAGAGTATGACCAATTCTTTCAATAGCAACAGACTGTAAAAGTGATTGGAAAATTACAGGACTATTTCCACTATCTCTGGCAGTATCTGTAGTGCTCTCTTAGGTACCTATAACCAAAGGAGGGAAATGTCATGAAAGACGTCTATTGAGTAATAAAGCATCTTGGAGGCTATATTCTCTAGGGCAGCTTCTCCTACACTTTCTGGGGGGAGATGCTGAGGATGCAACCCCCCTCTTAACAAGATATAACTGAAGCGTAGTGCTTTCCTTCACAAACAGACAGAGTTGTTTTATTTCCTACTGGAACCCTTGAAGTAACAATTCCTTATTATTGAGTTGGTATGAAAAAAGTAGGAGAAACTGTTGTTTCTGTACTTTGGTTTAAATATTTATGCCAAAGACTATAGACTGTTACTGGTTTTGTAACTGTTATCATATGTAAAAGCTACGATTTTCACCTTTTACGCATGAAGAACAATTTTCCTTGACAGAACTGTGTAGCAAACAGACGTGACATGAAAGAACCTTCTTGCCTTTTGCCTTTGTAATCTGCCACAGCCTTCAGGTCATGGTAATAAAAAAATGAAATGATAGCTGGATGGACTCTGGCATTATTTTTTAGAGACTATACACAGAGCAAAATGGAAAAAAGACTGCTCAGTAAATACTGCTAAATTTTATCATTAGCATACGCTAATCCAGATCTTAAGATCCATTTATACAAAAGGATTGAATATTCTTGCTAGATGTGACCGCTTCATATTCACACTCACTTTGCCAGAATTTAGTCAGAATTACCGCAAAACAGCCGGTTAAGAACATTAATGCAGTGAAGCTTCCATCTAGGTTATACTTTTGAGCCATGCTGTAAAAGTTACGTAATGAAAGAAGCTACCCATTTAATTCAGTTATAGTCAGTGTGACTTCCTTCAAAAACTCTCAGGTTGATTTTCCTTACACTTCAAAATAAATTTTGAATTGTCAAAACAGCACCCAAGACATTTTTTAAAGCACTAGTAACAAGACCCTTGGACTGACGTCTAACTGGCACTATAGGTTTCATTAACATAGCCTCTGAATAGAGCTGAACTTTTCAGGGAAGGGATGCAATAGGATGTGGAAATACTTGTATTTCCTTAATATCTGAGTTTCCTTTGCCTTCGGTCTTCCAACTACTCCAGCATGCAAATAGGAGAATCCCATTTTTTGACACATCTCTTGCCGTCTTTGTATCTTCGAGTCATACTGTCACCCTTTAAAAGTTACTCCAGCGTTAGAATACTTCACTGAAACTAGCTCCAGACAGTTCCTGCTCAAATTATTATCTTCTCCTCTTTTCGGCGTGGAAAAGTTAAGTATGGGAGTGGATAACAAACTACAAAAGGTGCAAAATGTACATCATCTTGCCAATACTGTATATAGAAATGTCATCTGGAATGCTGCATTGGAAGCAAGTTTTCTGAAGCAACCCTTCCTGTAGGAACAACTGTAGATTTCACTAAACACAAAAAAGATTCTGCGAATGTAGAAGAAAGCAAGGAAAAAAAGTCAATACATTGTTATTTGGGTTGTGGTGATTTTGTCCCTTTATTTTTGTTTTGTAAGGTTTTCTTTGGTTCCTGGGAAGTGCTGTATACCCTAGGATGAAATGTAAAACAATCCAGTTTAAGAGTGGGCAAGGCTGAACCGCTCCATCTTTACGAATCAAACCCACTTTGGACAGTTAACTCCTACAGTTTGTTGCTGTAATTTTTTTTTTTTTTTTTTTTAAATAATCATCAACTAACTGCCATCTAAGTCAGTGGGACTCACTTATTTGCTCAGTGTGAGGAAAAAAAAAAAATTAAATCAGACTTTCAGAATTGCAATTCTCCCCTCCCAGTAAAATGCCCAAGTTATCCCTATTAGGTGCTTTACATTTGGGAAAGAAGCCATCCTTGTCCTTCCTGGTCAAACTGCCCCACTTACGATAATGGACGCAGTGCCAAGTAACTTACATCAGTTGAAGGGAATGGACAGTTAGCACACCTTCCTGTAGCCTGAAGAGACAGTTTAGTGTAATCTTGGAGAAAAAGAGCCCCTTTCATTAATAAGAAAATAAACTCCAATACAGAAGTGGTTACTGCCCTAGTCAGCATCGTAACATCCACTTGTTTTTGTGGATCTAGCAACAAGCAATTGGAGAACAGTTTAACAAAAATCAGCAATAAATCCAGAATGGTATTAGAAATATTCATGTATTTTTCACACATTTGAAAAATGGAAACAAAATAAAATGCTCATAAAATACTGTCACTTCTGATTTGTGTATGCCAAGGGAAAAAAAAAAAACCCAAAACAACAAACCAAGCCATACAATGAAACAGAAAGTACACCAACCACCTCTAGCTCCTTTAGTAGTTTCTTCTTGTGGCTTTCATCCTCGTGTCCAATTTTTCATATCAGTTTTAATTTGACTGTGATTAAAAAAGAAAAAATGGTGTAAAATTTCACGAAAACTTAGCTGTCTGTGGGTGGAGGGGATGTACTCACAGTCTTCTTGATGAAGCACTGAGGCCTGGGATGCTTCAGGCTCCCATTTTCAAAACTTCCTGTACCTTTTTTGCGTGTGTGCATTTATCACATCCCCAAGGAGGCAGCACATTAACAGAGAAACACCGATCCAACCTAATCTAAGTCTGGAAACAGTCCATTCCATTAAGGAGGGGAAAAAAAACAAACAAACCAACCACTGATAGGGCACACGGATTTCAAGAAGAATTGCAAATATTTATGATTCAGATAAACAATTCTTGATGGTAAAGAAAGAATCAACAACTGTTTCTCATGCTGGCAATATATATTTATTGTCATTTTGGAGATAGGTTACCACGTGTATATAAGGAACTCAGACTCAAAACAAATCGGGTGTATGAACTCAGCATAAGCCAGTTGGAAATTAATTGACGAAATGTAAAGCTGCCCTTTAGAAGGTCTTCTCTTGGTGTATTTTGTGTCATCATTCCCCCTTTTTAAAAATAAAGCTGAACAGCTTCCTCTCCTCCTTAATTTCCACCTCAGAAATCATCCAAATGAAGCTTTTCCTAGCTTTATTAATAATCTGATGGCCATCTCGGAACATTTATATTGTTGGTTCTACAACTTCAGAAGGAAGCTAAACCGTTACAAACCATGTTCCTCCTCCACTTTACCTGGCCACTGAGTTCAACTTTAAGGAGTAGACTTATGCAGATTCATGATTTGCTTATATTAGACTATCACGGTTACATTATTATGGTGCAAACCCTCAGCACATGTGCTTTGCTGTTCCAGAACAAGCTACATCAGTGCAAGATCTGACAGGCTGTGCAAAAGAAGCTGCAGTGCTACCAGTTCTTGGAATAGCTTTACTCCGTCTCACATGGGTAGACTCACAACATCTTCCTCCCAGTAATTTCACCAATCCCAAATACCATCCCCAAAAAATAGAAAGATATTTCATGCTTGTATACAAAAAAACAAACGACCCCCACTCAAAAAAACCCGCAAAAACCCAACCTAAAAAAAAAAAAAAAAAAAAAAAAATCCCCAAACTCAAATCCCCCCACCCAAAAAAAACCCGGGTAAAAACTATTTGTTTCCCATCTTCCCAACCCTCTTCTAGATTTTATGTCACCATTAAAACAAATGCTTAGAACAAACTTACTGTACAAATATGAAGCTGCAGGCATTCAAGTTACAGAACATTCTGAATATATTTCAAGCATAAAAAGTACACTTGATAATTGCAAAAATAAAGTTTCACTTTTTTAAAAAACATTTTGATCAGAGCTCAAGCAAAACAAACGTTTAACAATTCCTACTTCAGTTTAGCTTTGTAAGAACACCTTCGAAGTTAAAACCAAACCACTCGGATTTTTGGTGATAAAGTAACTTAACCATGTCTTTTAATATGAGAAACGGTATATACAACAATGGCACAGACCTTAAGCATCAACAACATATTTCAGCCAAAAGTAAGTCTACAAGTCATTGGAGTCATTCTTAGCATCAAATGGTAATGATTACCAAGAACCATAACCCGCTAGGAATAGACATTAAGTTAGACTGATACAAATAGAAAGAAAGATCCATGACATCAAATAGGCTCAGTTTTTGTCACTGAACTTTTTTTAGGCTTCACTAGTGCAAGACCATAGGTTTACCTGATTAAATGAAAACTCATAAATGTCACAATTTAAGAACACTCATACAAAACTATTTTTTTCTTTTAAAAAAGTGCCACATACCATACTTGTACTAAAAAAAGTTACAAACTAATGGAAGACTGTCTGCCTCCATCTCTTGTCAACAAGGAAAGGCCAAAGAGATTCTTTGATCCCAGCTCGAAATGGCGTTCTCTGACCTATCCCCAGCATCTCCAACTTTGAGCAGTCTAGCTGAGCATTCCTCGGACGAAGGGCACCCACAACTGGACAATCAGTAATCTAAAAAAATAAACGGAAAAAAAAAAAAGCCCAACACAACAACAGCTAATCAGAAACGACAAGAAAAATATTTATTCTTACATAATTAGACATTTTTCTTCATAGCTTTCTATACAGGTATGTTCCTTTCCTCCTAACTATTTCATGGACTGCGTTTGTCTCTGGTTTTGTCCGTTGACTTGTTTTATGATTAACTTTATTTCAGTGTAACAGATGTCAGTCAGAAAGACTTGGAGGGTCTTAAGTTGAATTCTCACTGAATTACTGCTCACCACTTATGCTTTTCTACATTTTATTCCTGTTTTTGCAAGGTAAAAAAGAAAGCTCTAAAATGTTGACAAAACCACATCTTGATCAATATTCTTGGAGAGAAATAGATTTGAATAGAAAAAATTCAGAGCAACATAGTGTTCTCCACCTCCTTGGTATTTATTTTGGATATAAATAAAATCTTATTTACGTGTTATATTCTGAAAACATTATCTGTATGCCTTTAAAAGTAGTCATAAGTATCAATAAATCTGCAGGACGGGTGTTTTAAGCAAATCAAAACTGAGTTCAAGTTCTCAAGTGCATCTATTCAGAAATTAAGCTGGACATGAACAAGTTGTTACGATTCCTATGTTCAAGTTCATGTTCTGTCAGTCTGTAAGCTTATTTAAGGACAAAAATACAACAAAAAAATACGTATTAAGTCATGACTAAGAGGAACTGTGCTGCAGAACACTGGCTGCTACAGAGTGCAAAAGTGGTTACCGACTGGCTGGGTGCTTCTGATTCTGCAGGTCAAAGCAGCTGCTGTTTTCCCGAGTTAGACACCAGACAGCAGCTTCCCTCAGCAACGCGTCTGCTGTGCCAGACGTACTCACACTGGTTGCCCCGAAGAGGAAGCTTATTTGTATAGCTAGCCTGAGATCTACTAATTGAAACAATAAAGCACATCCATCTTTCTACGGGTCAAAGAACACATCACTTACTGGTCTCAAGTGGCTGCTGGGAAGGTTGAAAGCGTCTGCAATTGCACATGCCATTTCATACTTAGTCATCTGTTCATTGCCAGACCAGTGAAATGTTCCTTTTACTGACGGGTCCTAGAGAAGAAACAGGAAGCACAGGTGGGAAAAAAAAAAAAAAAAATAAAAAATTCAGCTAGCTAGCCCTCTGACCAATTCCTGTGCAAGAGTTGAGCACAATAATCTTCCAGCAAGACCCTATCCTGAAAGACACGTTACAGCACCTCACTGATGTTCTAGAAATGTCTCCTGCATCTTCAGAGGTAAGTTTTCTTCCCTTCCTCCCTCTCAGAAATACAAAGAGTGATGCACGTTACGTGCAGTTGTCAGTCGTTCAGAAACGAAGTCAAGAGCTTGAATTGCTTTTACCTTCAAGAGGTTTGTTTCTTTAAACTCTTACCAGCATTCTCTTCTCTGCTAGTTGTCTGCAAACAGCTGCCACGTCCTTTACGTTAGTAGGAAATCTTTGTTGCCAGTGGTCCATGTTGGCAGACTTGTTACTAAACTGCACTTTATCAAACATAACAGTCACAGCACTTTCCTCCAGTCTTTCCACTTCTCCGTACAAGACAGGAATCCTAAGGACTGCAGCATCTAGAACAAAGAATATTTTCCAAGTATTAAGACCATTACGAACAGGTACGAACACTGTAGAGTATACTGAAGAGCATTTCAGAAGCATTAAGAAACATGTTGGTGATATTAAGCATCTACAAATCACAAAGAAAATGCAATTAATATGTTTGCCCTCAGAATATTTTCTTTCATTTACATCAATTAAACCAGTTTACAGAAATGTCTTTTCATTTACACCATAGATTTGCAGAAGGTTAACAAGCTTCGTTAACACTGCCAGAGGGAAAAAAAATGCTTATTTGGGGTAGAAAAAAATTGTAAAAACCCTACTGAGTTACTCCAGCACTGCCCCTCCTTCCTGGGTAAGATCAAGACCACAAATTCCCACCAATCACATATCAGCAATTACAAAGATTTTTCACTCAGCATGCAGAAGCCTCCTGCCTAAAGAAGGATATTATTTACCAGAAAAAAGAAGGTGAACCTTGGTATGAAAAAAAAAGCTCTTTAAATCAGGAGTAGGTTCACAGAGTACAGCAGTGAGCAATACTAGATTTCAGGACAGTGGTTAGAGAAATTACCCAAACATTAAACAAGTGCAAAGAGAAGGGTATCTTATCACGGAGTACATCATACCAGTCTATCTCAGGCATGAAGACACAAAAGGCCTCTCTGAGGGGAGATCGAAGAAGGCTACGACAAATTCATTACAATTAACATAGATGTTTTTGCTTAAAGAAAAAAGAATTAGAAATTAGAAGTGGAAGTCACCAATCACTGCAATTCTGAAAGATTTGTAGGAAAATGCTATAGGTATTAGAAACACAAAACAAAAGAGCTAATGCACCAAGTATTCTCTCAGAAGAGTGAGCTGAAAGAAGTACTTGCACAGAAAAAACAAACCCAATAAAAAACCCAACATGACACTGATTTCCTGTTGCTCTAAACCCAAATATGGTCTGTCAGCAAATCTGTTCTTCCTTTCTTTAAATCCCAGCACGGCGGGGGTTGGAAGGGACCTCTGGGGATCATCTAGCCCAACACTCTGATAAAGCAGGGTCACCTAGAGCCAGTTGCCCAGGATGGCATTGTCCAGGCAGGCTTTGGAAGTCTCCAGAGAAGGAGATCCCATGACCTCTCTGGGCAGCCTGGGCCAGGCTTCCAGCAGCCTCACAGCAAAGAATTTATTCCTTATGCTGAGGTGGAACTTCCTGCGTTCCAGTTTGTGCCTGTTGCCCCTTGTTCTATCATCGGGCACCACTGAAAAGAGACTGGCCCCATCACTGTACCAACCAAATACTGGTTAAAGTATCTCTCTTTCAGTATCTTGAGAAGTTCTCATTATTTCAGAAAAATGCCAGCTTCCTTGTGTCGTCAGAGAGCTAGCTGAGACTTGGAGAGCACTAGCTCCATTACCAATGGTTCCAAAGACCTACTGAAACTTTTTTTCTAAGCATGAGTAATACACATAACTTAGATCCTCTCCTAACCAAAGTCAAATATATTTTTTCAAAGATATGCAAAAATCCCCCACTTCATTAGTAGAGATTTTTGCATTATACAATAGAAATGGCCAAGGAAGTGCTTCAGACAACTACAGACATTTGATAAACTAAAGTCTACCTGCACAAGGGTAGTAAATTAGTGGCTGGAAGACTAATATGGGTAAAACATTTATATTAGTATGAAACAATAAAACTGACATTTTCAAGCATCTTACTCTGCATCATCTCAAAATTCCTTCTGCTAATATTACCACTGCTGCAACCCACTGCTGCCTGACAGACCACGCGCAGAAACGGTTACAAAACGCAACCAAAGTGTTGAGCTGGGGGAAGGATCTAGCAAGATACACACACGTACTTGAATTTGGTGCAGTCTTATCTTCATTACCAATCTACAAAAGGGAGCAAACAGCATCGCAGTCAAATTCATAGATGATATTTCAGTAAGAGGTGGAAAGAAAAAGGGTTTTTTTTAAATCCATTTTTACTTAACTAAGATTTTTCCTACTGAAGTATTTTTTAGAAAGTCTGCTTCTTACTAGTGATGACAAACCTATATTAAGGCCTATCACTTTCAAATATACTGCCTACTTACTCACTGAAAAACCATCACACTAATTTATCACTCGTTCAATTACCTGGTCAGGCAGCACAGAATGGCAGTGTGAGTATCACACTGACCTATCAGAAGCCTGTTCGGCAAGGGCACTCACATTATTTTCTTCATTCTTTGACAAGCGCTTCTTTCCTTATAATCTGTGAATTGAACCTTACTAACCAGAAATGAACAGACCTGTCTTTTAGACAAAAAATCGGTTTTAAATGCTAAAGAATGCACTCACTTCCCTTCTTAAACAGAACATTTAAAACTATGCCTGTATATTCTGAATGCTAACTTTCATTAAGAAAAGATTTCAATAATAAATGTAGGAAATGATTGCTTAAACCCAGAAGTATGTTATAACCCTTTAGAAAGCATTACAAGCAGGAACCTGATGAATGTGGGAAACTAGATGGGTAAAAATAAAACAGATGGCCAATGGCTTATGGAATGAGAGCCACACAGGAGATCGGCAAGAAAACCAAGAGTGACAACAAAAGCCTAGGTTTCATTTGATCTGCATTATTATTGAGTCACAAGTCTGGTTTTCTCTAACTAAACGGACGTTTGGAACAATCGCAATGTCCTCCCTCAGTAACAGCAGCTATACGTTACGTGGGGTAAAGCTTGTGCCGTTACAGTGTACTGATGATGTATTTCATCTTTCCTTAGGAAGAGCTGATTCACAGTAGACAAGGGCTTGTGAATGTCCACCAGCAGAGACTAGCGATACAAATGAAGATCAGAACACATCAGAAATAAACCTTCGGTCAACCTATAAGCAACAGGAATCGTTTATGAGCAGAGAGCCTGACTCCTAAACACATTCTCTTCTAACTTTCATTTCCATGGTTTTGCACCTTTACCACCAACTTATCAGTCTATTAAGCTAATACATACAACTAAGTTAAAATAGCCTCTAATAAAAATGTGTGTTTTCTTACCTTCGTTATTTTCCAAGACTGCCTTTTCACCCTCCAGTTTGGTTTTACCATATAAATTCAGGGGATTTGGTACATCAGTCTCTTTGTAAGGAGGGCTTGTTCCATCAAATACATAGTCTGTGCTGATGTAGATCAGAAATGCTCCAACTCCAGCTAGGAAGAAAATGTTTATACACGGTCTATTTTAATTCATGCCTTGTTTGAAATCCCAGCAACATTTAACTGAATCTCCAAAGGACCTCATCCTCCAGCCCCATTCATTGCTGCTGCTCTGTCTGTCCGCTGATCCTCCACATGGACACACGTGCTGCCCTTGCAGAAGATGGATCAACGGCACGCCGAGCGCAGCAAGCACAGCCGGCACTCAAGGAACTTGTGTGTTTATGTCCCGGTAGAAATGAGTGCCGTATTTCAACAAGAAACCAAATCCCTTAGGTGGTCTCCTTACCTGCCTCTTTTGCTAAGTTCCCAGAAGCAGACACGTTGAGCTGAGAGGCCGTATCTGGTTGGCTTTCCACAACATCTGGCCTTCTCTCAGCAGCACAATGCACTATAACATGAGGCTAGAAATTAATTAAAGACTAATTTTAAACAACATTGTCAAGGGATTGCAGTTGTACCCTAACTCTATCAATGAACTCCCTCAGGCAAAAATTCATTCCACTAAGTTGGGAGAAGTAATAAAAGCAGCAGTATTTGTTTTAATAACAGCATTCTAAGGAGCATCTTTTCCTTAGGAACTAAAATAGAACCACGCTGCTTCAAGACACCAACAACATGATCATTAATTTTGCAGCTATGCTTCAACTTTACTGCAAAATCAAATTGCTGTTTGGGTTTTTTTAACTGTATAACAATATCAATAATAATATCTTTATCACACACAAACAGTAGTACTTAAAGTTGTTAGAGAAGCCTTTTACACACGGCTTATATGCAGACTATTAACAAGATAGTTAAGACCATTTGACAGAATGGCACCCTGCGTAACGTATTTCAGGTTTTACATATTCCCCTTGAAAGTGAGACTGAAAAAACAGCGACCTTCTTAGCACTGCACGCCAGACATCCAGTTACTGCTGCTGCATTCAAGTATTCTTCAGCTTCAGCAGAACTGCTTCATGTTACTATGTCAATAACCCACCCTGATAGCTTTCTTTCACCTATTAATGCACGTAAGCCAACACGTGCCTGCAGGCAACCTATGGTGATGACAGATCTGTATCTGCAGAGCAAGCCTACGCTCCAGATGTGGCAGAAAAGGCAGCCATCACTTTTTCAGAGCTCTGCCAAAGCATTAGCCCCACGAAAGCCACATCAACTCAATATCAAACAGCACTATCAACCCATTACTAGACGTACAAAGTACCCTGTCCGTCTACTCCACACTCCATACACTTACCTGAAAATCATGAATAATGTCATGAACTGCAATAGAATCCAGAAGATTTATCTGCTCAAATCTGGGCTGAGCTCTCCTGTATCCACAGCCAACTGCATTCCAATTGTTTTCATTGAATTCTTTAAATACAGCTCTGCCAAGAAGTCCCGTAGCACCAGTGATCAAAACTCGCCTACTGGGAACGTCAACATCTTCCTAGGGAAATAAGAGCAGGAAAAGTTTCTTTCCAATAGCATTTACTACTTTTTTCCTTAAAAACTATGCAAGGCTACAGTCAGAGCTACCATATTAAGTAGCTTTTGTTGCCACGTGAGTGTTTTGGAGCATCTTATGGAACACAAGCACCCGGGGGGCCCCAATAACTGTACCTAGCCAAGTATTTAAACCTATTTTTGAAGACAGTGAAAATGAAGCTTAAGTGGGAAACTCATTTATTTCCGAAACAAGAGGGGAAAACACCACAAAGCACTAATGAAGACAGAATTTTAATTCATTCAAAATCTGGTAACTTTGTACTATTTCAAATGAGGGAAATAACATCTTTTGAAAACGGACCCCAAATATGTAACATGGAAGGTCCACATCCTGCAACATATAATTCTGGATAGACTGTGCCTGTTGGAGGCTACAGCAGCACAACACAGGTCACTGCGCGCCCATCTGCAATGGCTGTGAGAATTAAAGACTCGAATGTTATTATCAAATAGAGCAGTAATTCCTCACTATTCAACACAGTGAGTACAGTGAAGATAAAGCTCTCTTCTCAGTTTTACAAAATGCACCAGGAAGCGATTTGACAATTTAAACACTCTCTGGGTACAACACACTAAAGCTTGACTTCAGCTACCACCCATTTCAGTGCTTGAGACAATTACACACACCAGTTCACATGCAGTTTGTTCTCCACCACCAACTAAACCATGAAGGTTTCCATACAACAAACGTTAAGATCTGTATCTTCTCAACCTTATTTTCCTTTCACGCTTTCTTTTTGCATGTATCATGAAAAAAAGCCTGCTAAAAACCAAAATAAAAGTATATGCTCGCACACCAGCACAAAGCAACACTCCAGGTGTTCAGAAACGGTAAACCTTGGACTTCCTGACTGCTCTACAAACGCGGACAAGCTGTAATAATTTATTATAATTTTTAATTGCTCTCAGCCACGCAACTCAACTAGCCCAGTCACTTCTGAGCATTCTTAAGTCTTCAGCACTGCAACAGACTGCTATTTTTCAACTGCAGCACAGGAAGCAACAGAAGTTGCTACCGAAGTACCATCTGTCTTTCACCCTTACAGTCAAACAGCTTTTGCTCGACAAGGATACGTGCAGAGGCGCATTATGGAAAAAGCCTATCCCAAAACAACTGCTTCAAGTTCCCAGCATGGTGCATGTGTTTCCCTCAACAATGAATCTTCAAGCAAAGGATAACTCAGTCCTGGGTGAAAATAACTTAGTCCTGGGTGAAAATTAATAATTTACAGTGGACATTTTCCTGAAAATGACAGCTACACCAAGTCACGTTTTCAAAAGTCACCTTTATCTTTACAATTAATTTGACCTCAAAGCACAAGTTTGTTTACAATTTTTAAGGCTGTCCACGTTTCTCTGAAAAGCATAAATGAGAAGATGCAAGTAACTGTTTGCTTTTGTAGTTCTCTACTTTTTATCTTAGCAAAGTCTGGACAGAGCATCAGAGGGCAGATTATCAGCGCCTCTATAGCCAGAGGGGACCCACCAATAAATATCAAAGACTTGTTGAAGAAAACAGAATTGAAATGTTCTCAAAAAATGTCACAGAATATCTTTAGTAAGTTGAAGGTGACCAACAAAAGAACCTACGTGATTTGTAACATCTGACATTTTTAAGCATCATTCATCTCAGTTTATTTATCCTGCGCATCACAAAGAGGATGTTACATGAGCAGCACAGCTTGAACTGAGCACAACTTTTGCCAAGAGAAGTACAGCTTGTATCCTGTTGCTCTTGCCTGCAAGACTAATTTCAGTCAACTGTTTCTGAGAAACCAGATGATAAATGTTTCTCATTAATTCAACACAAAGCAACTACCAGTTTAAACTTCTTTCACCACGGCAGAAGTAAAACCACTCTGGTAATATGAAAGCTGCACAAATTAACTCTTCCCCTGTGTGATGCTTTGCTCTTTCAAGGAATCTCTCCCAGCTGCAACAGCATTTCTGTGTCGGAATCTAAGACAAGAGAACTAAGCACAAAAGACCTCTGCGTTTTAATGTTGCCACCACAGCTACCTGCAGATACTCCTCTACCTTTGTAGAAGCTCCTGCTCTTGCCTCACAGCTGTCCACGCACAGACAAGTAGACATGTGTTAACACCACCATATACCTCAGGGTACCAACTGGATCATCTTTAATGCCTCACAAAGCTAAAAATGTCATCGTTGTTACTTGCTCTGTCTCATGAGGTTGGTCCTCTAGAAGACTGGGTAGCAAAACTCCACACCTGCTACCAGTAATGAACTGAAATCACAAGCAACACAGTATCTTCTTTTTACTTTTTATTAGGTTATGTATTTGTTAAATAGAGCTGGAGTATTCATAATGTCTTGCAACTAAAAGATAAAACAGCTCACCACTGCTATAATCCTACAAAGCTAGAATATCCACCAACACCTTACAGTAGTTTGAAAGACAGCTCCTATACTATAAAGAAGAAAAGACATTCTAGAACTCAAAGGCGCAGACTTTTGCCTGCAAGTTGTATAGGCTTAAATATACATTCTTGTTCAGATGAGCATTTCTGCTAACAAAGCTTTTACATACATTTCTGACCTAAGAGTCAACCATATTCAGTCGCTGGGCAACTAGTTTTGAATAATGCAACTTCAACATACAATTCTGAGCACGATAACAAAGCACTCAATTTCATTGCTCTTTGCTTCATGTTCAATCCTCCATAAAAGTTCATCTAAGAATTGTGCTCAGCAGCCTCGTTTGTATCAAAATATACAAGCAACAACATCGTAAGATTACCAAATACTTATTTATGAGACCTAAGATTACTCTGTAGACAGTATCAAAATACAAACCAAAACTGCAGTTTACAGAGATAGTTAAGCAGGGTGTGTTTCACAGGGAAAACCAAGACGTGAGTACTTTTTAAGCTTTATCTAAAAACTAAACTTGTCAAAATCCTGAGGAACTCAAAAATATCCATTTTAAGGATCACCCACTAAAACCGGAAGCTGCCGAGGTAACACAGCCTTGCGAATTAACATCATGACAGAAAAGTCACTACGCGGAAGCCACTCAGCCTGAGCTGTTCAGCTTTGACATCACCTACAGCAAGAAAAAGCAGAAGGGAAACCAAGGCGCCTTGCTAAGGTCGCAGAGTGAGACACAGCATTAGTTAAAAGCTCCAGCTGTTGCCCGTTATCGATAACAACACGCGGCAACAAAGAATAACACGCCTGACGAAGCAAGGACGCGCGGAACTGCCGCGCCGTGCTCGCTCCTGCGGACTCGGCTTTTCTGGGCAGCGGGGCCGCTCAAATCCAGCGCTTTGACAACGAAGGGCGCGTGACAGACGCAACTTCCTGCTGCAAAACAATCTGTACGGGGAGTAACGTAAAGATAGCGCCAGGAAACACGAAATCCTTCATCTTCCTAGAGCTCGCGGGTAATGACCGACCGGGGGGAGGAGGGAGGGAGGGAGGTTGATGAAGCAACTTGAAAAGCACAAGGAGCGAGCGGTAGCGAACATGCTTCGCCCTGCGCGGCGGGCGCCCGGGGGACGCGGCACCGCCACAACCTTACTGCGCCTGGCGCTGCTCCGCTGGCCCCGCCGTCCCTCCGCCCGGACAGGGCCCCGCTCCGCGGCACCGCGACGGAGCGGAGCGGCCGCCGCTGTCCTC
>JAAGNO010006802.1:0-10413 GCA_033439905.1 Ceryle rudis
TTTCCTTTCTTTCCCTTTCCTTTCTTTCCCTTTCCTTTCTTTCCCTTTCCTTTCTTTCCCTTTCCTTTCTTTCCCTTTCCTTTCTTTCCCTTCCTCCCCAAAATATTATCGTTGCCAAAAATAAAGCACTTTCAGTGAAAGCTGATTTGAGAGAAAGCAGATAAAGTAAGAACACTGAACCTGTCAGAACCTGCAGCAAATCAGTCTAAATGTTCCACTGTGAAAACGTTTAGACAAAATGATTCAAAGTGCATTTGTCTTTGAAGTGTTCTTATAATAAAAGCCTGTCATAGAATATTTCAATAAATTACAAAGTTCTTTTTTGCTCCCAACGTTCATCAAAGAATTATTTTTATTGAGATTTTACTTCTGATGTTTTTCCTCTCCCTCTCCTCTCTTCCCCATAATGGACTGGGTTTTTTTCCCCAGATTGTTGTATTTCTTTAAGAAAAAGAGTTGAGCCCACGTAAGTTGTTCTGTTGAAATCACTGGGGATCCTTTCATTATAAAGCCACTAGATGGTGTGCTCATAAAGGATTAGGTGTCATAATAATCTAGCAGAGTCATAGCATGTGAGTAATTGTATCCTCCAATGTGGGCTTCTGTTTTTTGTTTGTTTTACAAAGTAGAAAATAGTAGTAATCTAAGAATGTAGGAAAGGCAAGTCTTCTAAGGAACTTTTTTTCTTTGTTTAAAGTTTGCTAATATGATACTATGCTGCTTTTCAAATTTTGCCTATGTAGAAGACAGCTGTTGCTCTGAATTGAAAGATTACTGCAATTTCATTTGATATTGGCCTCGCATGTTGGAAACATCTGTGCATAGAGTGGCTTTTCAGTTGACTCTTTGTTGTTGTAGCATCTACACTCCTTTCACAGAAGAGACAGAGACAGTAGGACAGAGAGCTCTGAATTCAATTCTCAACGCGGCTATTATGATCAGTGTTATCATTGTCATGACCATACTCCTGGTTGTGCTTTACAAATACAGGTGTTACAAGGTGAGTATAAATATAATTGACTTGAATAATTGTGCTAATTTCATTTATTAGTACAGATGAACAAGGATGGAACAAAATTAAGGGTTATCAAGGAGGAGTGAGCGAAAGAAGCAGAACTGGTGATTCAATTCACTGTGGCTTCTGTTGCTTTGACACAGTGGGGAGGCAGAGGCCCAGTGCTGACACTGCTAGGCTGTCAGGATTAGGGTGGCATTGCTTCCTGTTCCTGTGAGGTGTACCATGTACTGAAATTTTACTGTGGTCAAGAACTACAATTTACAGATCTCATCCCACAATTTAAAAGCTATTCAGGACTTCAGGGGTTTTCAGTGGGTCTCATCTCCCCACCCTTCTTCCCCCAGCGCAGAAGTCTCCCAGTGCTGTGATGTGGGTGTGGCTGTCCGTGCTAGGAGATACCCTTACAGCAAACACGGAGATTTTAGGGCTCTTTTGTGAAAGATGTCAATCAAATAGTGATGTAATCTACACAAGTCCAGGCTTAGCATAAATAATTGCAGTGTAACCTGACTGGGAGGAGTTGTTCATGAAAATTCCTGGTTGTCTTTTGGTCTTAGTGTTGATCTATTTGACAAGGCTTGGCCTAATAAAGCTTTACAGTGTGCAGCCAAAACCTTGAATCTGTTTCCTAGTTGTAGAACAGGCAGTGGGATCCGTGCATTGGCACAAAGATTTGCTCTGCTTTATTTTGTTTTCAAGAGAGAAAAATGGTTTTGGTCTTCATCGCTGTGGGTGAAGCCCCTTTACAAAGTACATGTGGAGCAATGGGGGAAATGATTTTTGCCTGATATCTGCATATAGCTTGTTTTTTAAAGTATGAACCTTCTCTTTTACTACAATGTGGTGTTGAACCTCAACTGACAAAGTTTTCTTTTTAAACTGCCAATTCTTTTCACTCTGATGAAGTCAAATGATTGATGTACTTCAGCTAGGTTCCTTGGCAGTCCGTCAGCTCTCATCAAGTGCTGAAGGTATCAAATGGTTTATACGAAGTTTTTCACATTTCTGGCTGCCCTCTTGACCTTACAAAGCACTGCACGTTCTCCTTACGAAAGTA
Organism: Ceryle rudis; assembly: GCA_033439905.1. Classification (NCBI taxonomy): domain Eukaryota; kingdom Metazoa; phylum Chordata; class Aves; order Coraciiformes; family Cerylidae; genus Ceryle; species Ceryle rudis. The sequence goes on from JAAGNO010006802.1 coordinate 2,076, forward strand.
ATTGTGGTAACTAAAACATAAGAATGATTAATCAACAGAAGTTATATTTGATGCTAATTAAAAGAAATCATTAACTTATTTTTAGAATTGCTAACTGAGTATTTCTGTGCTGCTATATCGGAATGATGTAAAATGTAGTTACCTGCCCATCAAATTTTATTTTACATGCAGTTCTACGTGTAGAACATGTAGTAGGTCATAGTCTAGATTTTGGGAATGGAACTTGAATGAAAGAGAGTTAGGCCTCCAGCTGGTAGTGATAAATTACTGATCTCATGAGATTTTTGTCTGAAAACCGCTTTGAAGAAAGGAAATACAATTTCATCTTCAGTGCTGTTAGTTTTCTGTGTTTCTTCTGTACGTGATAACCTAAACACATTCCTGATTCTAGCTCCTAAATCTAAAAAGAAACAGCATTGTCAAAGCATCTTCTGTATTTGACTAGCTTTTCTTTGTAGCAGAGTTTATTATTCTCTGCATTCTTCATTGTTTTAGTCTGCCTAACCAAAATCTGGCTGCTGTAGCTCATTTTAATTCTCTGCATTCTGTAATCCTCAGTTTTTATTTGAGTTTTAGCAGGCAAAGCCAACTCTGTACCAACAATCAATTAGTGTTGAAGCTGTTGTCAAATTAAGAGTGAAAATTATTTAATTAGAAGGCAGTGAACCTGTCATGGTATCCTGCTAGGAAAACGCTGGCCAAAACTTACAAGAAATACTTTGGAAAAATCACTTCTATGAAAAGAGGCTGGTGTTCTGGAAAGTGCTATAGCAAATGAGATACATGCTGGGAATAAAACAAACAACTGTCTGTAAAATGCCAAGTTCTGTCAGCTCTTGAAACTACCTCCTTTAGTACTGTTGACTAGCTATAAAAGTGTGTGTAAGCATTTGCCGAACTATAGCATTGGTGTTGAACATTGTTAGTATTTTAATCTTTACTAGAGTGAAACATTAGTATTTAGTATTCATGCTACTTTCTTAAGTGGTAAGAAAGTTAAAGTGATTATAAGTAGAAGAACTGCAGCTAGAAGTCACGTTGTCATTAAAAGAAGTGACACAGCTTGCTTTGCCATTTACATAAAATGGTTTCAACTAGTTTTACAGAGAAATAAAATTACTCTTGTTAGGTCACTACTTGGATATATAGGTAGCTTTACAAGTTGCTTGAAAGTTGGATTCTGTTTTAGGTACCTATCAGTATTCAGCTTTAGTATGTTCTTCCCCACCCCCCCCCCAACTTGCTATAAGTGGTAACAGTTTGATGGACCGAGGTGTATACTTTGTCAGTTTTCCTGTGGCGTTTTTACCCAATCTGTGCTTATTACATGTGGGAAATTCTTAACTCTTTCTTGAGAATACACTAGCAAATACGGAAAGTAAATCTGCTAAATTAGCAAGTCAAAGGACAGGTTTTCTTAGGTTGGAGGTTAAATTTCAACCTGATTTGACAGACAGTGTGAAGGAGGAGAATGAATTGCTGAGAAGTTTAAAAATGCTTATGAAAAACTTAGTATTGGACTAAATGTACTAAATTACATATTAATATCTTGATTCTTAATCTGCTGGATTTTTGAGGCTTAATTTGCCTCACGTAAATGTGATTCCTTTAGTCTGTGTCTGTATGGGCTTTACTTTTAAATTAACTTCTGAAAAATATTAAAAAAACTGTAACATAAAATGCATTCTACTACATATCTTTCAGAAGAAGAGAAATGGGTAACACAGTTTCTAAACAGTTTCTGAATACTTTGTTCTGGTGTACTTATATAGCTAGTTTAACCAGATGATTTTCTACTGAGCAGTTCTAGTTGAAGCAGGATTTCTTATGCAGCTTGATTTTCTAGATTATTGCTTCCGACCAGTTTTGTCTTGTTTTATGTATAAGATTCTGTGCTGAGAATTTGACAAATTCCCAAATAATTTGCATTCTCAGTTCAGAGATTACCAAAGGTACAGGGCTCTTCAATCTTAAATTTTTAATTTTGCACAGTAATATTCAAGAGTGGTGTGCACTTTTGTCAGTGTAAATTCTGAGCTCCCAGCATATCCAAGATTAAATCTATGTATATCCCTACTGAGTACAACCCCAAACTGGTTTTTGTTCCCTCGTTGGGCTGTATGCCTGCTCTCGTATCAAAATTATGGATTGTGTCTGTAGATGATTGATAGAGAATATAGAAATCTTTATATAGTCGTCATCATAATTCTGAATTCCAGCAGATAAGCACTGAAGGTCTTTCTGGGTTCCAGCAGAATTTAATTCTATAACTGTATCCTGAAAATTATTTGGAATCATAGCAGGCTCTCTAACTGTGCAAAAATGAATAATGTTTTCCATCAATGTTAATGCTGGACACTTGTGCTGTATTATTAAAATGGCCTAAAAATATACAAACAGTATTTTTTTCATTGTATAGAACTTCTCTTGAAAGACCACAAAGCCCTTAAAATTCCTTAGTGTGAATTGAAATACAATAATATGTAACCAAATATGAATTCAGCAACAACCAGGAGAGAGAGATCTGAATACCATTTTCATGCTTTAATCAAAAGGGAAAATAAAAGCATTTTAAAGTAGATACTAACTTTAAAATAACAAAGTTAAAAAAAAAAAAAAAAAATCTGCTGTGTGGTTTTTGTTGTTTTTTTTTTTTCCAGGTGATCCATGGCTGGCTTATAATTTCTTCTCTATTGCTGCTTTTCTTTTTCTCATTCATCTACCTGGGGTAAGTGAACTAAAGCATTAATAATCTATTTATAATATAGCATTTTGTGTTTGTATTTTAGAACTAGCCCTTGAATCCTAAGAAGGATAGTGAATAAGCTATTGCAGTACTTTTTTTATATATATATGTTCATAGAATCCACATAAAAATTACTGAAGGGTTTATAGTGCTGCTGATACTGCACGGAAGCTGTCAATCACATGCATCACCAGAATAAGCTGTCTTCTAAGGGTAGCTTATTTTGCTGGCATATCTTCTGAGAATTCAATTTTTCACAGCCATATGACTCAAAGGCAGTTGTTTACATCATGGCTTAGGTGGCCTGTAGGTACAAAGGCTGTTTGCATGGGAGTGGCAGAAAAGAGTCAGCTGAAAATAATCTTCTCTCTCACCAGAATATATTCACTGTTTTTTCCTTTCAAATTTGAAAGCACGCCTTTATCCAGACAACAAGAAGAGTTGCATGTAATACTCAATATTCTCTAAAATGAGCAACCTGATCAGGCTTTGTAACTAGACTTATGCCATGAAATTATTCTACTGTGTGTATTTTTGTACCACTTGCTGACAGATACACTTCTCTTTGAATAACCTTATTTAATTTGTTCTCTAGGGGGAGAAAATGGTGTTCTTTTAGTCATTAGGTTTTTTGTCAGAAGTGATGTGTGATACCTTTTTTGGTCAGTGCTTTCTCTAACCTTAATAATGACATTTGAAATACAAAGAGCACGTGTGCCACATGAGTGCTCTTTGGAGACAAGCTGCAAGCCTCACTTCCTTCAGGTTTGGGTTGGAGCTGGCACTCTACTGTGAGTGTGTGTGAGCAGAGGGACTGAAGGCTTTCCTGGCACTCTGCTGTCCTTCGCCTGTCCCTGCTGCCTCATAGAGTGCTGGCTTCCTTTTGCAGATTGAGGAGGGAGTTTATAGACCAATTGTACGTGATGGTAGTCAGGGGCATCCTGTTAACACTACACATCTCCAAGGCCAGCTAATAACTACTCCTGAGAATCATGCGCATTATAAAGTTCTTAGTGGCTTGATAAACTGGTAGCAGCAGAATCTACAAAAAGCGATCACAACAGTTTCTTCCCTAGATCAGTAGAAATAGCCTGTGGCTTGGTGACAACATATTTGTCTGGTTTGGTTCCACTTATTGGGAATTAGTTTATTTTATTTGGTGTGGCAGAGTGACAGGATTAATCCAAAACAGAAGACTTCTTACTTCTGTGTTTGTGGCAAAGAATAAAATAGAGTAGCCATGTATATTTTACTTTGAAGTTGGCAAAGTGTTTCCATTGCACAGGTGGCAGGTAAGAGAGAGATCTCTTTGCATGCCTTTGAAGATCCATTATAACCTCACAGGTTCTTCTGATTTCTAAAAATCATGAGCCTAATCAAAATGACCGGTTTTACAGTAATGGCCTTTCTGGTCTATTTCTGCTTTGATTGAGAAGGAAATAGAACATGAATGAAAATTTTCAGAAAAGTGAAGAGTTGGTGTGAAGCAAACACTGGTAAAATGATCCCCTTTGTGAAGAATAGTTAAGTACTAATTGGAGATAGTGGCACAAGTGTAAAATTCTACAATGAATATGAAATTCGAAACATATATATTCTGAAGCTTGCATCTGTAACTTGTTTCCAGTGTTTTAAGCTAATGCAGTCCATATTTTTTTTTTTTTTTTTTTTAGTGAGGTTTTTAAGACGTACAACGTTGCCATGGACTACATTACAGTGGCACTCATAATCTGGAACTTTGGTGTTGTGGGAATGATTTGCATTCATTGGAAGGGTCCACTTCGGCTCCAGCAGGCATATCTCATTATGATAAGTGCTCTCATGGCCTTGGTGTTCATTAAGTACCTTCCCGAATGGACTGCATGGCTTATCCTGGCTGTCATTTCAGTCTATGGTAAGGTCTGGGGCAAGGCATGGTAACAGGCATTATGGTGAAAATTTCTTCTAGTCTCTGACTTTTCTTTGTCTGACTAGACCTTAAAAAACAGCAAAAGTTTGTGTGGGATGGGTGTCACCCAAAGCAGTGGATAAGGTGATTACAGACCTTAGAAAAAAGATTGTGATCTAAACTGAGATCGGTCCTTTGCAGCTAATGGTGTTGTGTGATTCTCTGATGCCATCTTCCCTCATGTTTTCTGGAGTTTCTAGATTCTTTGGGGAGGAGAACTGAAGTAATTCAAGAGAGGAGGAGATAAGAGACCTATGTTGCCATTTTGATCTCTTCTATGAACATGGAGAGCTTCTGCCTTCTCACTTTCCCCAAGAATCCTTGGAAACTGCTGTACATTCAGAATTTAGGAACTTGTTTGGGTACAGTCCCATACAGGTATAGATAGATCTGCCCAACCTATGAATTGCTCAAATTTGTGGACATTGAAACAACACCCTGATCCACATCTAATAATAGAATGGGAAGGAAGCAAGGAAGGACTAAAGGCAGCTTTCATTGCTGAAAGTCATTTTACATTTAGTAGGATGTAGTTGTGGGATTTGTTTCCTTGATTATTTTTTTAATAAAAAAACTCATTTGAATTATCACATATTACACTTTTTAGAATAAGATACCTAGGTGTAGTTTTTTCATAAAGCTTTAGAGGCCACTGGACACGTTTGGTAAGAAGATTGCTCTATATCCCAAATACTGATTTAGTTCCCAGGCAAGACTAAAATCCATTTGCTTAGACATAATTAAAACACTGCAGCTAAGTGTATCCATGAAAATGTGCTCATCATGAACTTCTTTGGAAGCATGTGTGATGAATGTGCACTCTGCAAGTCATTGATAATGGTAGAAACTGAGAATCTGTCCAGTTGCAGAAGTGCAGGGGTTAATAAGATTTGATTGGTTCTGGTAGGTCAGTGCACTCTCTGGGTGTCCTCTTCCTTCAAATGGAGGAAGAATGTCAATCATGTGTACGCTCGTGGATCATAAGGCATATGAAGGAAACTTTCCCATCTCTCCTCCTACTTCCACCATTCATATGACTGGAACAAATCTGAGTATTCTGAGCATACAGCCTTCATTCAGTGATTGCAAAACAAAATTGCTTTTCAGATCATATTCCAAGACCATAACATGGTTGTTTTGGGTAAATGGGAGATGAATTTCAAAGCCTGTGACCCCACACTAAGAATTCTTTACTTGGGCAGGACCAGCAATGATGCTAGGACAGGTTGCTCAGGTGCAGGAGACCTGCTCTGTGCAACATACAGCTCCTGACAAGTCAACTGTTCCTTTTGGTGTCAGATTTTGGTTCAAAATAATTTAAAGGTATACAGTGAGTGGACAGCTGCAAAAGGTAGTAGCAAGGTTAATATGTAAATGTTACAGCTCCCTGTCCAAATACGCAAGACAAGGGAAAAGGAGATGGGGATTGTTAGTGGAATTGCAAATTTCATTAACCAACCACCAACATTCAGGTGAGAAAGTAAATGGAGCATCTGGTTTTCTTAATGCTGTGCTTTGATCTGTATGAGTAAACTTGTGGAGTCATCCTGTTTTGTAAGTGATTGCTTTTTGGTCAGTTTTCACTCATTCACCCAGTTTCATATGCTGTCCCATGAACAAGAATTGAGGGAGGCAACAAAAAGCTTCTGTTCTTATGCTAAATAGGCTTTGAATGCCTCTCAAATCTATGGAAACACAGCATTTTTCCACAATGCTTAATAATCCAGATTTTTTTTTTTTCCTCTTCACACACACATTTACTCTTTTTTTTACAAGTGGGAATAAATTGGCAATCACACCTTCTTTGTAGAAGTTATGTAAGCCTCACCTGTTGTCTAAAAATTTGGTTTAGCATTAAACTTGGGTTAAGAAAAGCTTTGGTAATAGAAAGTAAGCTTGAGTATTTCTAAGATGTTAGTCAAACTTTCATGAATTATTTGCTTTCAACTTGCAAGTCAACATAGAAACACAGATACAAGTGAGGAACATCACATGTTTTTTATAGATCCATATTTACAATATACGTATTATAGTAATATGTAAAATGGTTGTATAACTGAAAATATTCAAAGCTGTTCCTCCAGGATACTGACACAATTGTGACCCATGGCGCTCTCAGAAGCCTATGTTCAGGGTAGCATTTGATCTTATTCCAGTCTCTGCAAGTGTTACAGAAAACCTTTCTTTTATGTGTCCGGTGATGTAAGATCTGTTCACTCTTCCTTTCAGATTTGGTTGCTGTCCTGTGTCCTAAAGGTCCTCTTCGTATGCTAGTTGAAACAGCTCAAGAGAGGAATGAAACTCTCTTCCCAGCACTTATTTACTCCTGTAAGTATGTTCTGTTAAAAAAAGTCACCCACTCAGCTGATGTGATTTTTCTCATTTTTCTGCGTTTTAACATGGTGCTTGTCAGCTGGAATTCTTAGTCTGTTCACTTGGGTCTCAGTTTTCTTTTCACTGTTGACTTAAAAATGCAGAATATCTTCTAGTTAAGATCTTTCAAGATAGAAACCAGTGTGTTTGGTTAGAAAATACAAACAGAAGAAAATGGTAATACACCTTGTTTGGGCCAAAGAAGGATGTCATTAAGCTGTGAATTAATCCTATTCGGAAGGAATACTTGCTTTCAGAAAATACTTATCAGCTCTCAGTGCTTAAATAACTTGTGTGTTACTGGAAGGACAGGGAGAAATTGCCAGGAAGAGACTCATTGACAGAACTGTTTTCTCCAGGACTTGTCTTTTTTGATACATCATTTTTCCCTGCAGTTGCAAAACTAACCTACTGAATGCTAATTGCTGTTAGGACCTGTGTATCCATTAGTACATAATTCCACTGTTCCTGAAGTTCCATGTTGCTAGTCATAATCATGGATAAAGTGAAACAGGTTTAATTTAAGTCATTATGCTATTGGTGCTCCAAAAGGCCTGTATTTGGAAGCAGGAAGTGTGCTGTGGACTGACCGGCTGCTTCAGGGACAAGTTTACAGAAGAGAAAGGGGAGCAGTTTCTTCATCTGTCACTCTTGCTGTGTTTGACTGATACTGCTCATAGCTGTTCTGTTCTGTGGGAGGAGGAGAGATTAACGCTGAGAAAACACAAACTTGAATTAAAATACATCATCTAAGTGTGACAACATTTCATTACCTCCAGAATGGAAAATTCTTTGTGATGGTGGGGACAAAGCACAGTTAACTTTGATGCAGATACTGCCTCTGAATCGAGGTACCTCATTACCAGTCTTAATAGACCTTTTTGCTTGCAGATGAAAGAACTGATTAACGGAAAAAAGTAAATTCGTTGATTCAGATTTTCATAGTTGGCCTTATATATAGAAGTAAATTCATATATGTGTTGTGGCTGGTACTGGCTGTGTTCCGGATATGACTGTGCTTTAATGAGAGTAAAATTGTTGCAAAAGATAGTTGTATCTAAAATAAAATAAAAAGAATGGATTGATGCAAGTATCTCTGTTCTGCCCTAGTAAGACCACATCTGGAGTATTGTGTCCAGTTCTGGTCTCCCCAGTTCAAAAGAGACAGAAATAGTAGAGTCCAAAAGAGAGCTATGAGGATGATTAAGGGACTGGAACATCTCTCTTATGAGGAAAGGCTGAGACCTGGGGCTATTCAGCCTGGAGAAGCC